>JAFELO010002509.1:40505-57447 GCA_017140195.1 Eumaeus atala
CGTTACGGCGCCTACATCTTGGACCCTCGAGTTCTGTCTGCCTGCCTCTCTAACGCGTTCCGCTTCCTCTTTTTAACGCATTACAGTTGTGGCGTAAGAGTCAGCCGCATTCCAACCCTCCTCGCTGTCGAGGAGGATTGGAATGCGAATTGAGGAGGACGAATTAGTGCTTGTAATGAGGGTTCTTCGCATATGACAGCAATGAGCGTCTCTCTTTCTTCTATCCAAGCAGGACATTCAACCAGAGTGGGGATAGCCGTATTCCGGTGATCACAACAGTGGTGGTACGACGGTGTAGGCTCCCGCCTGATCAACTCACACAAATAGCGGCAGAAACGACCATATCCCGTCAAAATTTGTGTGAGATGGAAAGAGAGCGCCCCAGCGGAGCGCTCTATCCAATCATTAAAACATTGGATAGATGGCCTTCAGCTGCTCCACACTGATGTTTGGAGTCTCTAACCCTTCCTTCCACAGCCGCAAGGATTCATCACGGCTACACCTAACCATGAGTGAAACCTGCATGAAAATCTATTAAGTAGACTCTATTGAGAAAATCGGTCACACATAATAAACAGCTCTTGAGGACTTATGTAATATACAATAAAGGTATACATAGAACACATTGACAACTTTGAGTGCTACGTAGTCGTAGTTCAGTGATAGAACAACAACTATCTGTAGATCGTACCAGTCCAATTTTAACGCAGTGCTCGTGACGTCTATATATTTTAATATAAGTAAAATCCCATCTTGGAATTTGAAATCAGGTACAGATAGCAAATTTTTAGTAGAGGTCTAATTATTTCAATTAAGTAAAACTATACACACCCTAAGGCACGCACACAATGGTTCAATGTATGTTATCATCAAGTAATTTTGATACACAAATTGTGATACAGTGAAACATAATGTGAAATTTAGTTTCTATTAAATAAAATTTATTAAAAAAAAAAATAAGATCTAATTTGAATCTCCGCGCGAACACTAGTTACTATTCAATAAACGGCTTACCTTTAAGCTGCTGTTGTGGAATAGTATTGTAATTGTGTCTGTTGTTGAGCGCGTTTAGCACGTGGTGTTGCGCTGCCTGGCGGTCCGGCAGGGCCTGTAGACTGTGGTGCTGCGAGCACGCGGGCTGACTGTTGTAGCAGAGCGTCTGCTCCGGGCGCATGACACGCATTCCCTGGAGACAACACAAACTACTATTGAAACAGTAGCGGTGGTACAAGTAGAATTTTTCATTCACGATTCCCGATTTAAGACTTGCCCCGGGGAGGTTTCATCGAAAATTTTGGATTTATCGTAATATGACTAGATGCTTTTGGACGAACCTGTAGTTCGTCCAAAAGCATCTATCTAGTATTTTTTTCTATTTACAGCCGCCCCGTTCCTCTCCTCTCTGGGTAAAAACTAGTTCGGCTGGTTCGACTGAATATATAAAGATGTAACATATTTTATAGTAAATATATAATAAATAGTATATATTATCTATAGTAAGGCTTTCTTATGGATCGTATATAAACAATAAAAACAACATTATTAGGCGGCGGCTAGTGTTTTATTTTCTTTTAATTTTACTAAAAGCTGCATAAATCAGATCGTGTTTCCGTTCGCAAGCAGCGTCTGTTAAGGCAAGACAGGTCCCTCGAGAGCCTTGTAAGGAGGTCACGCCATGCTATGGCCGAGGAAACTAATTTCCATAGATATTTATAAAGTTATTGCTCTACTCAAAAAAAGCATTAGCATATGTAAGTGAATCAGTGCGAATTGCGAATACATAGCTAAGTAATTACATGTACACATATAGCAATACATCATACAGCAATTACATTAATGAGACGGGTATTTCCCACTTTTAGATTTTGATAAAGTATTGTTTGTTTGAAATTCTGTACAAAGTACAGAATTGTCCTCGAGGTCACGTCGTCACATGTAATGGACACATTATACATAACCCAGAAGGACTCGGGAAATGTGAGCGCAGCTGTCCTGTCTACTCTTACATTGAAACCAGACCCTACCGATATTCTCGACGGGCTTTAACCAACTCGACATCGACAATAAATCCTCTTATACTGCAATAAAAAGATGGGCCGATCACGAACGGCGTTGCACGTGAAAGATTTCATGCTAGCATTATATTTTATCATTTTACAGTGAACGCCATTCACCATATTTTTTTTACTTTATTTTCATTTCAAACCGAAATGCCATTAAATGATACTATTGTACAATCGCATAGCAAAATATTTTTGGCTTGTTTGGCTCGATAGCAATGGCAGTCTGGTAAGTCAATAGTCATGAGCAGCTCTCAATTCAACAAGTGAAACTATACCAATACTGGAGGAATTCATCTCCTCCGTCGCCTCCCCACGACAGGGCCTCGCAGTAAACTTATAACAACATACACAAGCGTGTTGTTCTTATAAGTTTATTGCGAGGACTAACTGTAACTTGGAGTCTCTAAACCAGCCCTGCAAAGAGCGACCGAGCGAGCTACGGCCATTTTATCTTGTTAAAGGTCCATCGGACCCTCTCTCAGTTTGCACATTTGTATGTATTTGTTTACGAACGCTTCAGCTTGATCCTCCCGTGTGTTCTCCAAAAGAACTTGACCGACATACAGAAGGAAAAAAGCGACCCTATAAGGATTCTTTTTTGCTTCCAAGACACGGATTTGGAGCCCTAAGCAATGTCATAATTTTAAGAAATTTCGTCATTCATACAAATCTCCAGTCTCCCTAAAGTTCCAATAATAAATTGGATACTTCCCCTACATGTTAGTGTGTGTTTATTTGTCGCCGAGGTCCCCTGAGATCCTGGAGGCATGTGATACTCAAAATTTGAGAACGGCGTTTGCTGCATATCGTGAGGCTTACACTTAACACATCGATTTAGGAAGAGGTACCGTCATGCTGCATAGAGGGATATAGCGGCATGCATGGTCCCATCACACTACATCCTCCTGTGCAACGGAATTGGGCCGCCACGACCGGGAAGTACCACTCGCTCACTTATAACCGGCATGAAGTGACAGCGTCGCTGTCGCGTTTCGTACGGTTCGTGAGTAGCCGGTGGTCCATTCGGGGAGGGGGATGAAAGGAGTGCAATGCGTCTACGAATGTCCATGTAGGGCGTCGGTAGTCATCAAAAGGCTCCGATTTCTCGTTTGCCCCTTATGATAACAAAACATCGTTGGCACTAGCTGGAACACCTCGGCTACCAACAACTCGGTTCTTCGCTGTGACGGGGACGCTCGACCCTGTCTAAGGCATCAGTCAGGCTTTGGCGTCTTCGCAGGCTTACTATATTGCAGCCATTTTCGTAAAATTCTTATTTAAATTAAACATGTCCCTTTTTTTAGTATCCTACTTCAATTTTTCTAGTTAACAAAAAACGGCCCTGGAGAGGTTGTGGCAGACAGACAGACTGACTGAGAACGAAGGCTATTATTGTTGCTTTCCCCATTGACACCCTTTATATGGTTGACATATTAAACATTAAACAACATTTCAATCTTTGATCTCATTGCTCCAAGCCCAACCCCCGTATTTCCGGTGAACAGCGGAGCCTGAATTACGTTGGAACTCCTACAGTACATCGCGTACGCGAGCCGTCGGCGCGAGTGCTCGGGCCGGCTGGTTACGACTCCGCCGACTCTATAGTAACCTGTTATGGGTACTTCAAAATGTATGAAATATGTAATGAAATATCAATCCGAAACAAATTGATGTCTTAAGTTTACAGTCAAACTAACTTGACGGATTTTATGTGGTGGACAGTCCGCCCGCGACCATGGTTGAAACGTCGGGGCAATTAAATAAACCGCAATAAAATCCGAAACTAATGTTGAATTATTGAAATAAAAAAAAAATATTTACCGTATTTTAAATGAAAACGAAACAATGAAAATTTCCAGGGACATTTTGTCCCAGGAAATTTCAGTAATATTTAGACTGCATAAGTATTTTATATCTTTAGATAAGAATTCCATTAACTGTATGTTAACGGAATGTTCTTGTTAGCTATGAAGGAGTTACTGAGCCGCATTTTTGGGAAAAAGATAACAAAACATCGGCACAATTGTATCATACAATTCTTGAAAAAGCAGTTAAACGCCCTAATGAACACCATGTTCAATAATCAAGTATAGTCCTTGCAGCAAGACTCGGCGCCAGGTCATAAAGCTCCGTCCACGCTGTCTTGGTTGGAAGCGAACGTCTCGGAATTATTATTTATAATTGGCATTGAAGAATTTCTCCATGGAAAGAATCTGTGCTTCTTCTATCGATAACGGGTCTCAACGTTTAAAGGACTGTACGGACAGCCAATGGAGACCACTTCGGACAAGCTTTTTATATTTGTAATTGTTTTATACTTGTGTGCTACACTAACACACCGTTAAAATGTTTTATACTTGTGTGCTACACTAACACACCGTTAAAATGTTTTATACTTGTGTGCTACACTAACACACTGTTAAATTGTTTTATACTTGTGTGCTACACTAACACACTGTTAAAATGTTTTATACTTGTGTGCTACACTAACACACTGTTAAAATGTTTTATACTTGTGTGCTACACTAACAGACTGTTAAAATGCTTGCTAAATATTATTTGCAATTTTTTTTTCTCTGTTACAATATTTATATTAATACTATGTATATAAAATTCTCGTGTCACACAGACTTAAAATTTGGATCCCTAGTCTAGTCTTATCTGGAGCTAGTATACAAAATGAATGATAAAATTATTACTATGATAATTTTAATCAAAGCTAAAATATTATAATGAAGATAAGCATGCTCTGATTTACATTCTTTGCCCTGATACCAAATGAATTTAATTACACACAATCTAAATATATTCAAAACACTTTGTCAACTTAGGGCCGGTTTCACAGATTTTAATTATAGTAATGATTAGTCTATTGCGAACACAACTATGAAATAAGTTACAAATTTCGATTTCAGATTACGATGAGACTGTCAAATGAAGTGACACAACTGTACTGTAACCTTTTCGTTGACGGTTTGTAGGACGATTACCCCCTAGTCGTATGATTATAATTAGGGTTCCGTAATTTAAAAGAAAAGAAACGAAGCCCTTATATGATCACCTTGTTGTCCGTCTGTCTGTTGGTCGGGACGTCTGATACAACCTTTTTCTCGGACACGCGTTTAAGGATCCAGCTGAGGTTTACTTCGAGTACTAAGGTCTGTAACATTTTGTAGCCCACAGGGCTATAATAATATTTCTAAATAAAGGCAATCAATCATAAACCAAAACATTCTTTTCCTTTTGAGGTACGCATCATTAAAAGTAATATTTTAGGAATCCGTAAAAACTTCACATGTACAGACGATTAGGTGATACCTAAAGCTACGTATTAATTGACTAGCTGTCACTGAAATTATAACCGGTGAAACCTGCCCCTGGTATAGTACATAGTACAATTAAGTCGACAAAAATATCGACTGACTTTCCTGAAAAATTTTTACGTTAACCTACTAGTAGTATATTAATAGAATTTTTACCGCATATTTTCATTGATAAATGCGAATAATCTAATTGTAATGCTTGTTTATTCCTGACGTGATTACGCTTACAGTGCTAAAGTTTCACCAGACAACGCAGTAAATAGAAATAAATGTGCTGGTGATTGCTGCCAAGATTTCTCTAAAAAACAGAATTACAAGTCTGGCGTGAAACCCGATACAAGTGACAATAGAGTCTTGCGACAGAGTGCGTGAGCCCGACAACACAATGCCATTCTGTTGCCGTTATGCGTTTCGACGGAGCGAGTAACGGTGCCCGCGACATTTCACGATCGGAAAGCGACGCCTGACGCGACCTCTGCCTTACCTCACGATCTCGCACGTGTCTTCGTTCATTTGACCCTGGTAACTTATTGCGCATGCAATATTGACTTTTTCGACGTTGCAAGGAAAAGTAACGGAAAAGTCACAGATGAAGTTGATGTAGGTACCGAGAAAAACTGGCATAAGCTAGTATTTATACCCCGTCTGCATCCGGTAACACTCCTTGGCTTTTACTCTCGCTGTTGATAATTTTGTCCAAATTTAAACGAATTATCTCAATCCCTCATCTCGACTGCGTTCTCCGGGGTAAGGGGCCAATAACCTTGCTAACTTCGAACGGTTACTTTGATCCAATCCAGGACTAAAAACCAGTCACTCATAATCTACTATACATGCTACAAGATGACAAGGTAGTCAAAGGCAAAATCATAAAATTAAGTTACTTTAAACTGAATAAACCTTTGAAATACCCCTGAAAAAATAATTTCATAATTAAACAAATCATTGCAGAGACATTCGTACTCTTGCTAGTGTAAATTCTGTGGATTAGTTAAATAAATAATGGCAAATGATGATTACGTTCTGTACGCTTACCTTTGTTGTCAATTATCCAATGCTCAACTTGTAACAAAACTGGAAAAGTTTTTACTCTACTCCAACTTGATTAATCATGATAAAATAATAATAAATATTTTAATATTACAAGCTACCATATGTATACAGTTATGTCACTTAATTTTTTTTTCAAAATTTAAAAAATCCTTAGTGACCAGTGCACTCTATGGGAGATGTCAATGTCCAACAGTGGACGTCGTCCGGCTGATGATAATGAAGATTCAAATATTCTGTGTGTATGTAACGCCATCTTCTGGAAGAGAGACTCCAATCCCTGGTATTTGCTAAACAAAATTGACTTCAGTTTTTCAATACCCACTATATGGAATAAAACTATATAAATAATTTTCTAATAAACAGGGTGTTGTTGTAAACATTCTAGTTGTCACAAAGTAATAGTTTTAATCTCATAAATACTTATTCTGATCATAACTACTGTTACAATTAAAAATAAATAGATGTTACATTTGAATTTGAAATCTATTATTTTCACACGATTATTCATTGTTTTATATCATTTAGGTGCCAATACATTGCGATATTTTGCGATATTAAAATGGATTCGGGTGATAAAGAGAACAGAACTGCTGCGATTGCATTACACAAAGTAGGTATGGAGCCAAATGTAATGTTTAAATCTCTCTATTAACTTGGTATTAGACCATTGTTTGTCTATTGGGCTATAAATAGGTACAATGAGACTTCCTCTCTTTGTGACAGAGCAACATCTGACCGTCCACTTAGTGTTCTTACAAAAGTAGTAAGGGAAAGAATTGGAAGAAATATTGTCCAAAAGCAAAAGATTCTATCTCGGAAAATGAAAATAGCTCTTACAACTATGTTGCATATTTTAAGAGATGACTTAGGACTTGCAGCATATTCTCAAAAGATGCTTTGGTCATTTCTTACGCAGTTCGCGCAGTCTTGGTTGGAAGCGAATTTCATCGGAGCTGAAGACTGGCAGTCGTCTAGTACTGATGTTAATCCGCTGATTATGATTTATGGTCAGTTTTAGCGAGTACAGCTTGCTATAAATGCTATAACAATTTGGAGTCCCTAAAACAATCCATACAATTAACATTGAGTTGGAAAGAGTGCGTGCTTCTATTGATAGCTGGCCTCAACGTTTGAAGGACTGTATTGGAGCCAATGGAGACCACTTTGAATAAGCTGTTTATATATTCAATTGTTCTATATTTGTATTATTAAACTAACACAGTGTAAAATAATTATAAATATTTTTTAAAATTTCTTTGTTACAATATTTATGGTAGGACTAAGTATATTAAATAGTTGTTCTTAGATCTAAACTGTAAGTTTATTAAACAAGATCAATGTTAGGCAACTAATCTCTTATATAAAATTCTCTTGCCACAATGTTAGTCACCTCAATCCTCCAAAATGGCTTAACCAATTGTTACCCTTTTTTACATAAAAATTTAGTAGGTCTGAGAATCGGGGATGCGAGTAGCAGGAGATCGGTTGTCTTGGCCTTCATTGAGAGAGGCCTATGTCCAGTAGTGGATAAGGGCTGATAATGATGATGATGGTGGCATGTAGTGTTGCCAAGTATCCTGATTTGTGCTTGATCTGGAAGCTAAATTTTCACATTTCACACACATTCATTCTGTTGATCAGTTGGGAGATTTAGCTTCCTGACCATTATAATTTAAAAAACATCATGCCTCACATCATTAGCCCTATGGGTGTAGGTGTATAGCCACACAATAGATTAGTGTTTTACATCTATTTAAAGTTATGCAACATTCAAATCAATTTTATATACTGGTGAAAATCCTATAATTCCTGTGTACTTGTTTGTGAATTATGCATAAAAGTAATATGCATAAGTAGCAGATTTGAGTAGGCCATCCAGACCTGTAGTTTCAATATTCAATAAAAATAACATATTGGAAATGTCATTCTCTTTCCTAATCTATTAAAACATCAGAATTTTGCATAGTTTGAAAGATATGGTTGAAAAAAATTTCTTCATTATTTTTAATTGTTAATAACTATTTTAATTTTAAGTGCCAACATAGGCATATGTTGTCCTGACTATGCAATACATAAGTTATTTACATCATTCTGAGACATTTATTAGGGCAAATATTTTGGTGGTAATACCAAAATATTTGCCATATATTATAAATATTTTTTATTTACTTTTTGTCATTTTGTAACAAACAGGCATATTTTCTTCCTTGTCCCAACCTATAATCCTATGTCCTAATTTATTTTACTACATGTCCCTATTTAAAGCAAACTGGAACTGGGAACACTAATTCTAGGGCTCATCCCAGATACCTAAAAATTGAAAGATAGTTTTGATTAAAATATATATTTCTTACTTAACAACATTTACAATTTGGGAATTAAATTTATAAACTCCCTAACAGCAGGATAATATATACAACCTATATAGAATATATACAAATGTAATGTACTACCACTTTCATACCTCTTATTAGGCATAACATAAAATAATATTTTCAGAATTCAGAACAAAATTCTGTGTTACGACAAAACATATGTATGTTTCTTATTGGAAACTCTCCAGCCGTTCTATAAACAGTTTTATCAGCAATTAATGCCACCTAAGACAAAAACATGTATTTAAACTTATTCCAGTTGTAAATGGGTCCAAGGGAATATGAAAATACGAAAATTAGCTTAATTTTATTGACAATGGAAAATGCGCAATTTTTCAAAGGTAATTGATTCCCTTAGTAATTGGTGTAAACGAATAAATTAATTAGTAATATATAACGCAAATGAATCCATGTGACATAAGTACTGTAACAAATTATTCTACTATCAAAATTAACAATAAAGTTTAATTTTGTAATGGGGATAAAAAAAGTTTATTTATTAAGTTACAAGCAAATATTAAAACACATGACCGAAACGTAAGTCAACAAATTCCTTGTTATTGAGAAACTTTCGTAGGACAGATGACCCGAGACTAAATAGAAACCGGTGCGGTTAACACATTGCGGTCATATTTTACTAAATTTAAAAATATTCCACGAAGAAATCTTTAACAAAACTGTTGTATTGGAAACTCACGGAGCGAGCAAGCGGTAACATATCGTTTGTCTAGAAAGCATTCCTTGGGCACCAGTAATTTTCCACTTAGTTAATCTTGTAATTTTTTGTCTATTCATGCAATGCTTACCTTCCAAAAGAAGCTGTTTGTTTATACGATCCGACTATCATGCTGAAGAAGTACACAACAAGCGGACAAAGGGTCCTTCAAAACACAGCCATTTTGAAACCGTCGTAGAAAATGTTACGTGTATCAACAATGTACAAAAATATTCAGTCAAAATAAGGAAACCTGACTATCCGTTTGCACTCATTTTGGTTTAATAGCACAGTTAAAACTAACACTAAACATCTCACACTTAGGTTTTAGTACGATTTCACTTCATACTTTCGCACACACCCGTACACGTCGCAAACTCCGTCGAACGGAAGCGACGGCCGACAAGCTCAATCTAGTAGCGAACAAGTCTTGAATCGAATGGCGGAATGACAGTTAATAAATGTTGCCAACGATTATGACTGTGAGTGTCCGCGTTGTGTTGGTTAGATAGAGAAGGAAAAAAAGGCAAAATACATTGCTACCTTTGGCTCGTATGCGCATTAAACCGAGAAGTATTCTCAGCACGTTATAAAATGAGTAAACCACATTTGCTTTATCTTTAGAATTTGATTTGGCTTCCCTGCTCTATCTATATTATCTCTATGGCTCAAACATGAACAAGATTTGAAAGTAAACAATTAAAGAAAGCAGTAGGAAAAAAAAATAGCATTTTATTTTTATTAATACTATGAATACGTCATATGTTTATAACAACAGTTCAATGATATTTAGTTAATTTTTAAAAAATGCCCGTTACAAAAGTCCTTACGGTACGTATCACCAAGCTACACTAATGTAGTGTAATAACACATATTTACTGTATTTTCAATTAACAATGTATTTTATTAAAATACCAACACAACAATACACAACACACCTCCACGCCTGCTTCCTTATGAGTAACTAGAGAGAACGGAGTGTCACATATCGCGATCCTCATATACCTGCCTTATCTCATTTACGTTCTGTGATTAAATTTGAAAAGAAATAACAAGTTATCAAAAAAGTTATGTATCTGTATGTACATCTAATATATGATAAATTATTGAATTAACATTCAACGTTGTTGCCAAAATACATATATACTAGACTAAAAAAAATTATGTCTGTTTGACGTACAGTGAAATTTGACATTTGACATCTGTTACCAGCTGCCCAGTGTTCCTAACGTTCCTAACTAGTCTTCCCCTTAATTTAGGGGGAAAATTAATAATTGGAATATTTTTTTTAGGCGGTATAATATTTGTAGGGTTTTTTTATATACAAAGTTTACTAACAGACATAACTCAAATATAGCCATTTGACGAATTTGACTCTACATATTCAAGGAATAATTGTCCCAACTTGCTGACTTGTTTCCGAATGTCGAACGAAAGTGTTAGTGAAAATGTAAAAATGGCGATATTTTTAAATGTGAGGTGGCAAAAAATATTTATAGAAACCATGCCGATGCAAAGCATTTATAGGATTTGTAAGGAATTTTAGAGATTATTGCAAATAGTTCTAGGGACAAATATTATGGAGAGTTGGTAATTGGTAACTCAGCTACGTCTTCATAGTTCGTTGCGAATTGTCTATAGTTGCGCGTTACGCGCGGGATTTAAGTTGTTGCCAGGCAACCCATTAACAATCCAATTTCAAATTAGATAGTACTTGCTAGTAACCACTGTAATATCGGGGTTTTATTTTGATATCTAATTTAGACTTCGGAATTGAAGTGAATTTTAGATACAATGTACGATTGTATATATAATATTTTAGAAGTAATAAATTTTAAGCAAGAAGTGTAAGTGTATGAAAGGTGTTGAGGGATATACATTTATATAATTTTATTTGTATTTAAAGTGGTACGTTTATTGTTAAAAGTTAATAATACTTTGAAAAATAATATCAATTTACACTAAATTAAAGGAGAATGACAAAAGGAATATATTACGTTATTTTTGTTAACTGGGTTGTTACAATATCAAGAGTAATGCCTGCTGAAGAAAACGATGAAAAATGTAAGTTATCTTATTTCAGTATTATCCATGTACCTACTGTATGTTATAAAACCACATAAGCGAAGTAAAACTTCTTTATATAAATGAAATGTAACTGCCCATAAAAAAAGATGTGTGGTTATTTTCTTTCCCCTACAGTAACGTAACTCTCTCTTCATGTATTTACTAACTTATGTGTCCCTCTCTACTTCTGTTCGCCTCGTCCGATCACTCTTTTCGTAAAGCTTTCGTCGCTCCTACTATTATATTATTATTAATGTGAAGTAAGCCCCAAGTGAGATTGTGCGAACACACAATCACTGAAAATGTGTGCACCTACAGTATAATATACGAAATATAAATAGTTCTGTACTAACTTATAACTCCCTCTCAATTTTCGTTCTGTATCCTTAACGATCTGGTTACGCATTCACCAGTTTACTCGCCATATCAAGTGCACTGCAATTATTTGCAGATATATCTAATGAGTAGTAATAATAATGAGTTCGTATCACAAGCATCATTACCCTTGTTCGCTGCTGCATGTACGCACCGTCTGATTCTATTTCAATATTTAGCTACGTCAGCAGCCGCTATAGCACACCCCCTTTAATTCGCTGTTTTACTCGCGCTGCTGCCACAATTCAGTACATATTCCTGCAGTAGGACTGCCCTGTCCCTCGACCCTTAACCACTCTCGACCTTCGGTAATGACGGACGACTTCCTCTACGGTTCCTCTCGCTTGTTTAACATAGCCGAAAAATAACAGCCATGCAGTCGTGTTTCGTCTCCTTTGTACATTTACATATGCCCATAAGGGGGCAGGGAAGTGAAGCAATACATCTGCAATATAAAGTAAAACGTGCAGGATGTAAAAGGGGTAAAGACGGGGTATTATAACTACCGGCTCCCCTCGGTGCCCAGGCGCCGCCCGAATCTCCACCGCCTCGAATGTGCTCTCGTGGTGCACACATGTCCCTTATATGGCGCAGCCTGTAGCGCAGGAGCCGGACGCTGGCCCGTGAGGACGCTGGCAAACATTTTCTAAACATCACAAATATTATTATGATTCCTTTCTTATACTATACAGATACATACATTATAAAGGGACCAGATACCTCGTGGTACAGTGGTAAATCTGTACAGATGTACAGTCTCGGGTTCAAATTCCGAGCCAAACAAATATGTGCTATCAGGAATTTTCAATTTCTAATAAAAGCTCGGTGTCAGGATGTAGAAGTCAGTCGGTCCTGCGGTTGTTTTTTCTCTGGTCCTATCGGACGGCCGATGGCCTCGTCACCCCCAATGAGCCACCGGCTGCTCGCAAAGCGCATGAAACGCGCCACCGAAGTTTTCACTTAACGGCGGTACAAGTGAACGAGAGATACCCGCCCGGTCGTGCCGGTCCAAGTCGTCTACATTTCAGCATGGCCTTACTACTACACCTCTTACTACTACACCTCTTACTACTACACCTCTTACTACTACACCTCTTACTACTACACCTCTTACTACTACACCTCTTACTACTACACCTCTTACTACTCTTGCTTCGGATGTTCACGAACTTCAACCCGACACCTTGCACAAATCGCCCGCCCACCGTATATTCTCATCCTGTCCATTTCCGGCTCGATCAAGACTTAGGTTTTTTGTTAGTTGGAGACGAATTGTAACTGATGATCGTCTAAGTTTACTGGTAAGTGATCATTTACCACTATAAGCAACATCACACCAGCGCGCAGCAGTTTGGCAGCTGGCAAACGCTGGCAAACAGCTGCATAACCGGATGCCGCGGACTGGAAGAAATCCTTCGTACCAAATACGCATCCTACGTCGAAGTAACTAAAGCAGCAGACGTATTCGCTGTGCCTCCGCTCCCCATGGAATGGTGATATAACTAGGTTCTAGGATTTAAGGTTAAGCTGTAAGCGATAAAGCTTGGGCAAGATTCAACTTGCAGTCGTGTGTCGCATGTTCAGCTATAGTTCACGAGGTTCTGGTCTCCAGTTCAGATCCCTGCGGCTTGCGAGTCGGACCACAAAGTGATTTTTGGAAGCATCTTAATTTTTAAGTTACAGTCCGGATTCAGGATCCAGAAATAGTGTTGCACCCCTGAAATGTGTTGCACCCCTGAAATGTGTTGCACCCCTGAAATGTCTCGGATTTTTCTGAATATCGTCCCATCGGATCCGAAAAGCCTGATTATTGATTTACGAGCCTGACGAAGTATCGAGACACACGACCTACAAGTTGCAGCACATTGTCATGGCTGAATCAATATTCGTCCCGTGGTTATTTTTATATGGTTACTGTTTTACGCTTAGCTGAAACTATAGAATCGATGACGCTGGAATCTGGGATACAAGTAGCTTTTGATGACATAGTTTAAGAAAAGTGTCTTTAAAGCTTCATTCCTAGGGGAGTGTAATACTAATAGTAAATGAGGAATCGAAGCCTTTTGACTACTATCAACGCTCATAGCACCCGTATTATAGTCATGCAGATGCGTTGCCTTCCTTACTAATTGTATTAAAGAATCGAAACTTACACGGGTAAATCCGCGACGAGCAGCTAGTTCACGTATAAAGTACCGGTCCTATTCCACCGTGGCCGTGCTCTAAAATGATAAGCAATTATGGTAGTCACGGTCGGTGCGCGTGCGCCGGTGCGTTGTCGCCCATCCGCCCGGGGACAAAAGGCAGCATCAGAACGCCGAATTATAATGCGATTGTATGGATGTTTGTGTATAATGCACGTTACATACGCCTTATTTTGTTTACTTGAGCAGGCACTAGCATTTCCTGTCTGTAAAGAACGTAGTAGCATGGGTAGGCGTGAGTCTAACCTGCAAATCCTGGCCTGGTGAGACCACTACTGTCAGTTTGACGAACGTAAAGAAACTAGCTCATTTTAAATTTTCCGTCCGAGACGGATTTATTCTATTATTCGTGTTGTAAGTTTTAACTCTTGCCAAATTTATAATTCAGGAAGTTATGTACCCTATAGTAGTATAGGTTTTAGTTACCTGCCGCGCGATCATCAACAATAATAATAAGCGAGATTAAAATATATATTTTAATCTCGTTGACACATTCTATGTTCACATATCTATGCTTTGACATGGATATGTGAATTTTCTCTGCGCTTCAAGGGATTGCATGTAATTGACATCAATTTCAACTTGATCTTTCCACGCGTTCCTGAGAACAAGCACAGATCTCCTCACAAGGGAGAGGGATTACGTATTGAAATCTGTGACTATAGCATAGCATATAGTGTGGCACTCCGTTGGTAGGAGTCATAGATAGACTGTAGTTGGCCGGGAAATGTATCCATTGTTCATAAATGATAGAGTTACGTCGAATCACAAACACTTACCCACATCTTTAAAGCGTTTTAGGCGTTGAAGCAACACAAACAAACAAACGAAGTCACTTTCACATTTAAATAGAATTTTATTACAAGTCACACCTTTCATTGCAAGGAGAACCATTGAAATTTGTTTGAGAGTAGCAGTGCCTACCTATCTCAGGTGATTGCAGTAGATCTGGTAAATCCCGCGCATGTGCTGTTAAACGGGGCACCTCTATGTATAAGGTTTGCAGTTATGTGGCTGTTTTAAATTCGTTACGGAAATGCGTTTTGTGTGGAACAGGCTGCCGCGCTGCTGGTAGATGGTACGGGGTAGCGCGTGCCTGTTACATCCCCTTCGGTCCTAAGCCACGAGCGTGAGCGATAGATACACTCGTGTCAGTGACACGGCATTATGTGAAAGTACTTCTTCTAGACCTTGGATCTGACGAATTATTTACCTATTAATATCTGAACTGTATGTCACATGGTTCAGCATAAAATACATATTGGACTACTCCGACATGTTTCTGCAGTCTGCAGTGGGTGGGCAGCATGCAGGTTGTATTCCATTAGGGTTAATATCTAAAAAAACACGGTACTTATTTCATCGTACCTAATTCTAAACGCTATCACTTCTATCCTTGCGCTAAAACTGTCCAAATTTGGAGCAGCATGGCCAATAAATTGCAGACCCCATTATTCGGTAAATCACGCGATCCTCTGCGCTATTCACGTGACGACCTGCTTGCCGTGGCCCGTGACTTTTTGTGAACTGTAAATTGTTGTCTACTATAATATATACCTACTACCTAATACATATGTAACTTACCAGCTGTTACCCGCCACTTCGTCTGCTACAGACCACTTGCAGAAGTTATTATGTCTACACCCTATGTGTTACTCTGGTGTATATAGGCTATATTATTGTGCTTCATTTTATTGCGTGCAAATCTATTGAGTAGTTTTACATGAGAGAGTAACAAACATTACTCTTCCATACTCACAAACTTTTGCGTTTATAATATTTGTAGGATTATCACAGCCACTCAATTTACAGAATAAAAAGTGTTTTTACATTAATCCAGATTATTAACTATATCCGTGCGATACTTCGTCCAAATTCTTTTAATATGTTTTGCGTGAAAAATTAACAAATCGAGAAACTATACTACTCAAAACAAAATAAGGGCCATTAAGATTTTTTGATGTTTCATGAAAATAATAAAGACATTAATTTGTTTAACTTATGTAACTACAAAATAATGTTATTGATTATAATGTAGGCTAACAATTGCTTAAAATAATGATCACGAATTGTTTTTTTTATGTTCATAATAAAATTGGCCATTTTGAATGAAAAACATGAACAAAAGAAATCACCGGAAAAAGACAAACTACTGTTCTTGTCACTTTTGTTTTTTCTTTTTAATAACGAGTATGTCCTCCTCTCTTAGCAATACACTCCAGAAGCCTCGTATGCATACTCTGGATTATATACCTCACGTTTTCATCTGGAATCTCCTCCCAAGCATCTTTTAAAGCGTCAATCAGCTGCTGTTGGTTGTAGACCCTTTGCTCATTGTCTCTAACTCTTCGTTTCAATTGGTCCAAATGGGATCATTTGAGGACTGATGACATCCTCGATGTAACGTTCTGCAGTTACGGTACCCGAATTTAAAATGGTGAGCTCGGTTTTACCGTGTAAACTAATCCCACCCCAAACCATTACCTTGGGACCACCGAAACGGTCAACTTCGTGAATGCAGGACTCCGAAAACCGCTCGCCGCGTCGTCTCCACTCTAAACGCTGATCATCATTAAGAAATTTTACTTTGCACTCGTCTGTATAAAGCGCCTTGGAGCCACTGATTCATCCCCCAGTTCAAATATTGACGGGAGAATCTTGATCGGTTTGCTCAGAGTAATTCGAACAACTCGACGTCTTGACGTTTGCTGGTCTTCGTGTAATCGATTACGTATAGTTCGATCACTGACACGGGGGGGGGGGGGGG
>JAFELO010002509.1:57462-88128 GCA_017140195.1 Eumaeus atala
GGGGGTACCCGTCGTCAGCCGAAGCTGGTGCTGTAACTTACGGGCCGCTACCGTACGATCACGACGAGCACTTAGTTGGATGTACCGATCCTCATGAGTCGTTGTTATGCGAACTCTACCTGAACCAGGTCTCATAGCAACACTGCCGGTGTCTTGGAAGCGATTCCATACATTTTGGACAGCTCTTCGAGAAAAACCCAACTGCAAACCAACGTAACGCTGAGAACGTCCTACTTGAATCATAGTTATGGCTCTGGTTGCTGTAATTGTATCCATGTGCCTTCTTACTGGTGGCATGATTAACGCGAGATGATCAATGAATCAATTAAAATTGAAAAAGTAATACTTTTTTTACTAAAATAACCGAAACAAGTTAAGAAGACAATCAAAGAGAAACATAAGAATAACATACAATTATTTTTTCTTAAAATGATGGCCAATACTTTCAAATTAGGAACACGAACACATAAAATATAAAAGGCATAAAAAAGATCAAACACCAAAGAGTTCGTAATACGAATATAATGCTACTTATCAGTTACTTTCAGTTTACTAAATTGAACTTAAATGTAAATAAACTAGTGGCCCTTATTTTGTTTTGAGTAGTATATATTGAAATGTATTAAACCAATATATTATAATATTGGTAGGAAATAGAATAGGTGAACGATCTCTATTGATGGGTTTGGGTTTCCACTTAACGAAACCGATTGATAAATTTGGTAGAAACACTCCGAGTAGTGTTTACCGATACCCCCAAACACACTCACAAACAGAGGTTACGCCGATGCGTTGTCCTTCTTACATGGGGTAGTGGGTAAGCACTGCCCCATGTAAACTACATACAGTAGGCATGTGATACACTGTTGTGTGTATACTGCTATACATACGGTACATAATACACATATAAACTACATACAGTAGGCATGTGATACACTGTTGTGTGTATACTGCTATACATACGGTACATAATACACAAAAAAAGAAAAAACTTGTTTCAGTGTACAGGATGTTTCAGTGTACAGGATGTTGTCACCGGATCAGCACTCGAGGACTCCCCGACTGGAAGACTTCTTCTGGACGGGGTCCGGCGACGGACCTCCTCCACCAGGACCAGAACCTGTTCCGTCTCCTGTGACTCCTGTGGTGCTCACGACGACAATTCTAGCTACAGTTTACTTGGACTCCTATCCACCACAGGTAATAGAACTACAGAGAAGTATTCAGAGTTACAAATCATAAGAGTGGTCGACCCGCTCTGGTACACAACATACGTGTTGTTTCATCGCGAACAAACAAGTTTTAGACAAATATTTAGTTGCTGATATTCTCGACATATTTAAGGGTTATCAGCGAGTCGTAAGCACATTTCCTTTATTTTCTATTTTCTGACAACTTATTATTGTTTTCCACGATTATGTCTGAATTCTACTCGATATTGACTATAGTTAAGAAGCGAAAAATAAGGATTGACGTAACTTAGAGACAGCTGTACATACTGCTCTAGGATAGACTTACCAATTTACAATGATTACTACTAATTTAAATATTGCAGGCGGTAACAGATAAGACAAGTGGGGAATGCATTTCAAATTGTGGAGATGCCAGCCCTGACAGCCTGGAGCCAGACATTCCTGAAGACCGACGCTACTGGCTTCTTACTGTCATCCAGGGCTCGACGCCCGACATCCTGGAACTGAGATTAGCTAGATTATATCAAAAAGCGTTTTTGAGGTGAGTACTACTACTGCAGTGTGTGCCATGGTTACATGTTTCATGAGGACCCAAGACAAGTAAATATTTCCTGGGTGTTATATCAAGAACAGAATGCTATTTTATAGTTTAATAACGAGCTCTGTCGTGCTCCCAGATACACACCAACCATACCCAAATAAGTATTTACTTGATCATTTTTTTATTTCAGACAACAAGAGCGACACCTTGGCATAATAAAGTCACTAGATGCATCAACCACACGAAAAAAACATGACGTTCAATCATTTGCCATTAATAAGGAAACTCTTAGCGCGTTAAACACTCATACATCCTGGACACCGCTCAAATATTACGGCATACAGAGCTCCGACGTAACTTTCAACGATTTAGCTGTTAATACTCCCGTATCAAATCAAAATGCTTCCACAACTTTTTTTAAATTACACACTAGTAACATAAATGATATTGAAATGATTCCGTTAGATAACATCCCATCCTCTGTGCGATCAGAGATAGAGATACTGCCAACTAAACCTCATGAGGACTGGATATTAGTAAATCCAACGGTTGTTGTTCACAAAAGAGATGTACAAGATGAACCGTTCCGAGATAAGGAGGAGCCGGAAAACAGAAATGAGGATTTAATAGACATACCCCTAGAGGAGGAAACAAACAACGAAACACTTTTGTTTAAGAGAGAGATTATCAAACCAGAGCAGCAACCTCCCGTGCAAGTGCATGTTCAAAATATAACTGAGGTAGGCTATCATTATTGGGTATGTTTTAGACTCAACTGACAGACAACAATATTTAGATTTCCATTGCGAGGCCATTGGAATTCCATTAGAAGTCTTCCGAAGAGACTTAATGTTCGAATCAGATGTTCAATTTTAAGCTATTTCGGTATTTATACGTGAGACTGTTGACGGTACGCTTCTAAAGCTGACTGTGCATGCTATGGTGACGATTTGCATGCCGAAATGTCTTTATATACTTCAATAATTTTACATGCTCAACAATTTCCTAACAAAATCCTGACATGTTTTTTATGGCCGGAAAGCAATACAATATTTTTTTGCACTCTAGTCTTCGGAAACGGGTAGCGTACAAATAGTGTACGTGGTGTTGGTAGGTGGTCGCGCCGTGCCCGCGGCCGTGGCGGCTCGGGACATGCGCCTCGTGAGGGACGCTGAAGTGGCCAACGAGCTCGGCGCGGTGGTCAAGACTAAGGCCGAACGTATGTATTACAAATTGTCTACCTCCAGTATTTACGATCTGTTTATTTACAATCTAAAAGTTTTAAAGAACGAACCATTTCTTTATAAAACTCATCAATCAGTTGGGACTGAATCCCAACTTTTTACGTGTTGCCTAGGTACAAAATATAAAAATAGAATATCTATTGTATAGGGGCCTGCACGAAAGTATAGCGCCGACCGTTATTGCGCAGAAGTACGAAGCAACGAATCGGCTTGGTAATTATGTGGATGTTCATGGGCGTCGGAAGTTGTGAAAAGGCTGCGATTTCTCGTTTGTCCCACTATTATATAAAAAAACTTCTCATATATTTTTAGACTATCTGCCAAAAATATGAAACTAAACGTATGAAAAATTCCACCAGCAGCGTTTCTGAAGGCGGCGGAAGGACTAGAGGGGGGAGTGAGTGCGAGTGGCTTCCACGGCGCTGAGCTGTGGGCGCTGGCCGTTGGCTCCGTAATAGCCGTGCTGCTCTTACTCGTGCTGTTTACTCTTCTGTGCATCGCTCGCAGGTAGTCACTACCCTACTCACGTTCCAATTAATTCCCATTATAAAATGTTATTATATCTATAAGTTGGCAAAGTCGTGTTATAAACTAACATTACTAAAATTGTCCATAAACCAACGTTTATTTAGATACTTTAATACTTTTTACCCCACTCCTTTATTAGCCTCATGAATCCGAACTCGCTGTTCTTCGAATCGGCTGTAACTTCTTACACAATCTTAAATATCTACTAAATTTAAAGAATTTTTACACATAGAAAGAAGTCTGTGAAATCAGCGACGTCACTGCGAGCATACAGGGATGAGCTGATGAGGGAAGTGGAACGTAAACAAATGAAGCAGATAAGTGATGAGAAGGACTCAAAGGTAGA
This sequence comes from Eumaeus atala, assembly GCA_017140195.1. Taxonomy (NCBI): domain Eukaryota; kingdom Metazoa; phylum Arthropoda; class Insecta; order Lepidoptera; family Lycaenidae; genus Eumaeus; species Eumaeus atala. Next base: position 61,315 of record JAFELO010002509.1, read on the forward strand.
GCAACTCGCACTAAAAATAATTAAAAACATTTAAATATGTATATAGAGAATCTCTAACAATATTTGTCTGTTTCCATTTTTAGTTGATCAGCGTAGTTTCGCCAAGTAAGACAAGACCTAGTAGCGTGTTACTACCGATATACAGAGCCGGGAGTACCTCAGGGTGAAGTAGATGTTCCTTACATTTATACAAATTTTATAATTAGAAGATCCCTTATTAATAAGGGGACTTCCGCAAACAGGTCATCAACAACATCCTCAGGTGTTTCCGAGGTTGCAGCAGCTCTGAAACGACGGCAGAGGAAGCCTCATGCTCTAAAGTTGTCCCAAAAGAGGAAAGGTAATTAAAATTACAATAAAACACACTTATAGCACCTTAATAATAATGAAACTGCTTGATGTGTACATATTTTATCTTGTTTTCATTATAAAATAATTTACATTTATCAATATATGTCTATATGACTAGCAATAACTTGTACTTCCAAAGTCATATTCAATTGAACAAATACACAAAAGCCTTCAAGCTTTATTATATTATTATAGACGTATGTGTACCTTATCAACAACTTTTTATATTTGTTAGTGGGAACAACAGACAGTTTATTGGAGGCGGCGGGCCTCGATAGCTCCGACAGTGGACAGCCCTCCGGACCGCCAACGCCCACCTCCTACCTCTCCATGCCATCCGTCAATGCATTCCCAAGGTACTTCAGAGTTCCTTCTTGCTAATAGAGATTATTGTAATAGGAACGTTGATCATATAATTAGTTGTTAGACGATCAGAAAACAACTTGACTCAAACGTATTAGACTCTATTAAGTTTTGGCCTTTCCTGACTGATTTTATTTCGAGTTTGACGCTCGACGTGAAGTTGTGATCCAACGAAACCAATAAAGTTATTAGGACTTAACGATTTTATTACCACAGGTGGAACTTGTGAAACATACTGGAAATCTGATATATCAGGATCGTATCTAGGGAGGATGCAGAAAATCCTGATTAAATTTCTAGAGCAAATATCAGTGAGTGAGATTTCTTATCGGCTGACGAGGTGGAATCGGTATTATTGACAAGTGCTGTTACAGGGCGAACGCGGTAGAACCGCTCTCGAGGGTACTAGAGCTGGCGTGACTGTAATTACACAAAAATACAGTAGAACCGTTGTTGAAGGTATGTATGCCAGAGACACGTGACCTTCCATGTGTAACGTAGAACTAATTTGGAAAGTTTTACAAATGAATTTAGAGAGGGGATGTGGTGATATCATCAGCGTGGAAGATTCCACAGTTGGTATCAATGGGATTTACTATTACAGGGGTAACGCAGTAGAACCGCTCTCGAAGGTACTAGAGCCGGTGTCAGTGCGGCACCTGGACCTGGAGTCCCCGAGGTCGCAACGGGTGCCACGGCGGCAGCAGGCAGCGCAGCTGGTGCGCCTGGGAAGCGCGGCCGCCGATCCCGGCGTGATCGGGCCTCGGGTGTGGGACTTACACTGCCAGAGGATTAACGAGGGTACGATATACAGGCAGCTCTCTCCTACGAATCATAAGCAGCTGTGCACTCAGTTGCCGTGTGGCACATTATTAAGGACTAGTACAGGACTGTAACAAGTAGCTGCTCGCACCGCACCGCTGGCGTCAATACCGTTATCAGTAAGGTTTTAGTGTTGCACTCAGCGGTTACTGCTCCAGACCAATCGTTTACACACTAGTACACTCACTGCCAGTACGCTGCATTCACTTAACGACCGCGTTTAACGTTTAAGACACGACGAGTCTCCTTATGTCCTGGAGACCAGCATATAGAGTTTAGCCTTCACGCTCAGTGTGATAGTCCCGGCTTTTCCGGTATAGGGCCCCCAAATATCTCACTTATTTCTTAACTGGGCTTGAGTATTTATCGATGATGTAACAGGAGGGCTGTTGCATCAGCAATACACGAGTACTTATACTGCTCCTACCGACGTGTCGGTGTACGGAAGCGTACAAAGTATTAACTATCCGCTCTTGCCTTTCTGGGCCTGACATCTCAGGTGAGAAGACGACTCCAGCCTCGTCAGTTCTAGTTATACCGATGCAGCTAAATATAACATATCAATGGGCAGTCCTGGTGAAAGTTGTCATAATGAGTGGTAAACACACGGGTTACAAGATGTTATACACATAATCAGATAATACACTGGAGTTGCCACGATCAGTGGACCGGGGCCACTATTCTGTTTGAAGCCCGTAACAAATTCGTCGGCTGAGGCCCCTTTTTAACACACAAAAAGCTCAAAAAAGGAGGACGCATCAAGCCGAGGCCCTCAGTATTTTGCGGTGTTACCGATCTGTTGTCACCCCACAGTCCAATGTTGATCCTTCCAGTATCAAAACCGTCAAGTCCGACAAAGTCAGTGACGGGGAAAGATGCGAGCCACTCGCGAATGCGCCAGAGGTTCAACGAGTTGATGGATGACGCGTTCACGCTGTTCGGTAGCGCGGGCTCCAGTCCCAACTCGCAGGACACCTACACCATAGACAAGAACGACGGGAAACTGAGTAACAACGGTCAGTCTTGCATATTAGTAACTTTTGCACTAACTTTCCGTTCTTGTGACTATCTTTACTTGCTGGTACGCTACAAATAGCACGCATACGGTTTATTGTACGTGAAGACTTTTGCTAAAACTTCAACACAACAACAAGATGGATAGCTCTGTGTTGCAGTTCTACTCGTTTCTTTTCGAGAACTTCAAGTTATATGAGAGCTAGGGATCCTCGTGGTGTATAATGACAAATTGTTACGTTCAGTGAACAGAGAAAGGCGGACTACGATGAAAACTGTGCCGTTTTCATCGTACGCGTTTCATCGCATCACTATGCGGGCGGGATAATGTGATGACACCCAGTTAATGAAGCGTGCGCGGATCGTTACTCTGTCCCGCTTGATAACCACACAATTTTATTTGCGCATCTGACGAATGACGACTTTTGCAAAGTTCCGTGCCACTGTACAGTGTGTAGCCTACTGAGAGGCGAGTACATGGCTGTCTCGTATACCGCACAGGTGGCGAGCCGGTAGCGCAGGCGCGCAACGACAACGTGCGTCTGCCCGCCGCGCGCGGCCGCTCCGCTGACACGAGGTTAGTATCGTTCTTACCAGGTAGCATTCATGAGCATATATATGATATGTGATGCCAGGTCTGACAGACCGTGCGGGATTTTGATCGGGAGTGCAAAATGGTGTAAGGGGTACATTTTGATTGGGCCATTCTACTCATCTACCACTATTCTGGAGATATTTGGAACTATAATAATTTACTGTTTACACAACAGGACACTTTTGCGACTGTTCTCTCTTAAGATATTTTTGCTGGTCTTTCTATTCTACTCACATGCTCAAGCTCTTGCAGCAAGCATCGTGGTAAAACGAAAGTTCTAGAATGTTCGTTCTCCTAATTGTGTGCATGCTTCCTTGCGCCTATAGGTATGGCGGTATAGCTGTAGCAAGCAGCTAGGGTATACTGGCATTAGGTTGTAGGCGCTCAGCGAGCCACCTGTGTAATGTTAGCCTAAGCGGAACAGAAATGCGGTGGGTGGCAGATGTTTTTTAGTTCCATATTCCATGGGCCTACCAGCCATGTTACATCGTCATTGTATTTCAGTAGACTACACAACAACACCGTAGTCGTTTTTACAAGTGTATTGTCCACATACTTCAAGTTTTGATCTAACCAGGGGAAAATTCAACAACAATTGGGATGATAGAATACATTCAAAACTTTAGACGAAAAGGGTTTTGTACAGTATCGGTTTGGTAATTTAAGAGATATGGGATTTTTTGTTCGCTGCTACGAAACAATATGACTCGCTCTTGTCCGGTTCTTTAAATGGGAACGCATTGTAGCAGGATGGGATCGTCTTCGGAGGCGTCCACAGTCCGCCCTCGCACGTCCATAGCGCGCGCGCCGCAGAGCCGGCCGCCACCCGCTCGCGCCTGGGGGCCCAGCCCGCCGCACGTGAGTCACTTGTTACCGCGCGAGCCGTGTGTCTACGCGAGGACGTAAGGGTCGTAGCTATAGACAAGGGGCAACTGCTCTCCCAACCACCCCTTCCCTCTGACCATGCCTGTCCCTGCACATTTCTCTTGCTCACTCATTCCTTCCTAACACCTTATTATATTTTACATTTTATACCTAGGTGCTTTATTCTATATTATATCCAAACTTTTCCCTCATTTCATTGTTCATTTCAAATATATGTATGGAATGAAAGGAGTTTATTCCCAGTAAAGTATAAAGTCTATCAATACATTAACAAGCTGTGGCTCCGGGAGTACGCACATCCTGTAGTCTGTATCCCTTATCCCAGTAAACAGTTCGTTCCCTGTATCATAATCCTTGTTATTTGTTGTTACGTTTTTACTCAATGACCAATAGCAACAACCATTTTGAAACAATAAATATTCTTGTACTTTTCTCAGTCACTGACTGCCCCCGCACCCGTGGTGGACACGATGCTAGTGGCGGCCCGTGGCCAGCTGCCCGCAGAGGACCCCGCGTTGCCGCTCATCTCAGCCATCAAGAGTGAAATACAGCGCGTAAGGGACAACGCCAAGAAACCTCCCGGCTAATCTGCATATAAGCATCTAGCGTTATACAAATACCTCAGTTTTTGATATTTAACAACAGTTTAATATACTCTATATTAAGAAGTCATAGACAAAACTTAAGTTTGACATATATTAACGTAGGTAAGACACGAACATGCGTCAGGCGCGCCTACGCTGTCACGTGCGAGGTCAGTAGATATACTGTGTTGTGTGGTTGATGTAACGCAGGGGTATTCATTAGTTATACTTCAACCAATGCCTTATTAAAATAAAATAATTGTTATTATAAATTAAGGATTTGTTATAAGGCATGGAATTATACTTACAACACATTTATACATTTTTAATGCCAAATCTAAAGAATTAGTTCACTCAGTCATTATGCAGTATCGTGAAGGTAAATAAAACAAATATAGATTTTGAATATCGCACCTGCAATAGAAAAAACCTCAATCTTCTAATCAAGACAATATTTACCTATGCAGTGATCTGATCTTCTTTAAAATTCTCGATCTGTTCAGCTGTTTGCGATGCTGACTGTACATGGAGTAAGACAGATATATTTTATCAATGTAGAGGCATACTTAATGTACAGGACATCTGGATGCCAATTTCCAATCACAGTTAAATTGAGATGATATTTTAGAATAAAACTTTTTACTGACATTGTTGTATACTTATTTCTATACAAAAAAAAATTCTCGCCTGTTATCCCTGAAGAGGTAGGCAGAGGTGTGCTAGTACAGCCACAACTCGTAAGAACGGTAGATATACTAGCACACCCACGATTAGCCAAGGTACTGAGGCCCACGATGCCATAGATGGCAAGCCTACGGCCACTTCGGGCACATTCCAATCCCGGACAATGTAATGCGTGCTCAGAATAATCTGAGAAATATTTAATAACAGATGCCCGGACCCCACGCGGATAACGGTCTTAACAGGCGACACCCGCACCGTTACCACCCCAGAGGCGATAAATTCTGTACTAAATGTATTGTAATTTAAATGAAACGAGAAGAGATAGGTGCAATGTATATATTCGTATGTTATAACATATGGGTTATTACATATTTCTAATGTAACAATTCGCTCTTTCCTCACCATTTTCTTCCACCACACATAAATGAATTAACATAATACAAAATATGAGTGGAGCACATATTACTGTCGGTAGACAACAAATATTCAAATATGGTCCTTCCATCAAGTATAAACAATTGGCTTACACACTAATAAAATACTTTGTAAACATCAAAATACACCCATTTCAACAATGATAACAATCAACTTAAATTTTAAATTGTGATTTTGTTGACCTTAAATGATTGACACAATATTTATATGAATACCTGTTCAACCAGATTTACTTCGCTCACAATTAAAATAATACAACTTCAAGCTGATGCTTGATATAATTGTACAGGATATAATGTCCCTAAAGTTTTGTAGAACTTCTGCATCACATAAGTCTTTGCTCTACTAGCTTTTCCCCGAGGCTAAATTGCTTTAAAGTTGTTCATTAATTGTTTGTAATCAAAATTTTATCCTTCTCTTGACCCACAAACATTGCCAAATCAGTTTCTCTGGGATCATCTTCCATAGGACTCATCTCTTATGGTCTATCTTTTTTATTATTTTATACAAAAATAATACTATCCAAATGTAGTCTGGATTAATTTGCCTTAGCAATAGTCCATCTGTTAGCCACTACTGGACTGGACCGCACACGTTAGGTGGAGGCGTCAATAGATATATGAGTGTTGCAAGGCTGGGGTGCCAGCCTCCTCCACTGGTTGGGTTGACTTTCTTGTAACTCCTCATCCTGTGGGTCAAAACAGTAGAATGTTATAGCGGTGTCATAACACGCGAAAACTAAATGAGCCATGACTGTCCATAGGCTATTAAAATATCCAGCCAACTTTGTTGCTTTTTCGTAGCCATTGTCCGCTAAAGGTCGAAAAGGAAGTGCTAGTTGGGGTAAAATTGTTTAAAGAAATTGAAAAGGTCCAGAACGTCACATAGCCTAGATAAGGGGTCTGTTATAGTCAAATACTCGCACTAGCGCTGCTTGTGCTGTCTTTACAAGAAATTTTAAACCCTCTGGGAAAGGTCTGATATATGGCAGCATTGCAGCAGCACAGGTAGCAAGTTGAGTATAGGCTTTTCAGCTTGATTTCGTTCTATTCTTGAATTCCAAGACAACTAATGTCCCCCACCGATCATGTCCCATCCTACCTGCAGAGGCCACTGTGCATATATACGTCCTCTAACATGATTGGTGATCAGCAAACAAATCTTTAAATTCATCTGTATGGGTTGTGGAACCTACACAGATCAATTTATTTAGAGCTACACACAGATAATAATAATAATAGAGACGTTTGGTCCGGTTTAATCAAGAGAACCAGTATACCTGTATGATTGTGATGGAGACTGTGTCTGGTTTCATGTCTTCTAATAGTTTTAGCTCGGCACTGTGTTCATCGTGCTCTGCATTCCTGAAAGCAACTCTTGTGTGTAACTGTTAACTTGAAGTCATCTGAATCATTGTGCTAATCATATAACACTGATATGGACTTTGGTCAACAAATGTAAGAAACCTCACTTTAGTAATCTACATGACTGAAGCCTGCTCACCTCTCTTATTGAACAATAAAAAGTTCACAAAACATGTGCAGCCGTATAAATCAGCTTGTCCATATACATCACATCTCTACCTGTCTTTATGATGACATTAAGGAAGTAGAATGATCAACATGGAGTAGAAAGCTGACACACCAGGATGAAGAGGATTGTAGGTGCCCTCTGCCATCTGGCACAGGCAATAGTTATTTTTTTATATAACTGTAAATGTAAAAGTTATAATTACTTATTTCTGCTGCCGGAATTGAATCTACCACCTTCTCCTCGTATCCTGTTCATGGCATGTCTGTGTCTTGATTCATGTAAATATTTCTGCAACAAAATGTTAAGTATTTTCGAGCAAAAAAGCTACTAATAAAACACACTCAAAATCTTACAACTTGCGAATTGTCGATCAGAATATACTGTTGAATACATAATATTCTGATGGTGACTAATGCTGTCCATTGACACAGTGGATATGTAACCCTGCACACCCTTCACTTAATCCCACATTACTACCACAACTCTAATAAGCCACAGCAGCAGTAATATATGTGACCAAGATACTTGACCTAGTCATCACGTAATAATTGTCTCTTACCAGTACTTTTAAGACTGTCATGAAACGTGACATCCATTGCTGGTGCCAGGACAATACAGGTGTAATGCAGCAGTGGCGTAACTTCTTATACATAGACAATCTGTTTTGTTATACTTACAGGTCGTTCTTTGGGTATTTTGCCTTGCTCATGCAACTTAGCCCTAGCTGCACGTCTCTTTAGTATCCGCTTGTACTGCCGAGCGTTAACATACAGGAGCGGTTCCTCATCGGAGCCCGCCGCCGTTCCCTCCGAGCTGGTGGACGCTGTTGCCCCAGCACTACCATTGACCATCTGGAAATATAGTCATTGCTTAAGTACAGAATAATTTCATATTAGCAGTGTGTAATTAGATAAGTCACATGTTATAGTTCTGTAGTCCAGGCTACAGCCAGCTGTGCTAATTAGATAAGTCACATGTTATAGTTCTGTAGTCCAGGCTACAGCCAGCTGTGCTAATTAGATAAGTCACATGTTATAGTTCTGTAGCCCAGGCTACAGCCAGCTGTGCTAATTAGATAAGTCACATGTTATAGTTCTGTAGTCCAGGCTACAGCCAGCTGTGCTAATTAGATAAGTCACATGTTATAGTTCTGTAGTCCAGGCTACAGCCAGCTGTGCTAGACAGTGATAATACAGTAGTCATGTAACGACAACTGGCAGCTGATCTACCCCCTGTAACTTATTTTACGCCAAATCAGCACATGTAAGTAGATCGTAATCTACTCATTAATTTACTGTTTTGTATGGAGATTCAAATATACATTAAGTAATGTTACGCAATCTTACCATAACAATATTTTGTGGATTTACTATTTGCTGAGGTTGGACTGGATTACCAACACCGGCAACTTGGACGAAATTTCCATTTAGATTTATAACTGGAAGGAAAATAAATTGCAAGCAATTTACATTGTTTTTTTTTCTTAAATTGGGCTTTGCCCGCCAGGATCGACAGTGACCTTTACTAATGTTAGATAATTTTATACAATAGATAATATTAGATTATAGATAATTAACATATTATGAGAATTTTTTATGGCAATTTGAATTAATTTAGTTAAATTTACATTGCATTGCTCATATACAATAGGATGAACCCCCATCACCCCTGTTGGTATTGGCCAATGTTTGGGCGTGGCAGTGGACGAGCTGAAATGACAACTATTGAACTGTATAATAATTTGTGTATATAGTTTTACAATGCTTATTGAGCATGTATGTCCGCTCTGCTCTCTTGCCTCATACCCCTCCAAATGTTCGGCCTCATGTGTGTGAACAGTCAATTTAAATGATGCAGTATCATACATGCAATAAGTAGAAATCCGCAAAGCACCATTTGCTTATGATTATTTTTATGGACATTGTTTGTGCCTGCAAGACTGACTGCTCATTCACCGCCCCCAGAGCTTAAAAATGATATTTTACCAGTTGGTTGATGGATTATAGGATGTTGGTCAATCTGTGGCTGTGGCGCACTAGCGGCTGGAGCCTGATATATGTATGTCTGTCCATCTGGTGTATGCACTAATTGCATTGGTTGTATGTTATTATTTGCACCTGGAATGAGAAATGATATGATATGAAAAAATAGGCACTACTTCATTTCTGCCATGCGGATAATTAACTTAAACATAACATATGCATTAATTATTTTTATACATGACTTTACAACATTTACTGTATAAATAATACAACTTAGTTACAACACGATATTCTCTTTATGTACAAAGACTAGTGGTATAGAATAATCACCTTGTAAACTTGATAAAGGTACCACTTGTAACTGTTGTAACTGCTGACCATTAGGTGTCGCCACCTGTAAATGAAATCATCATAGTTTTCATCATGTTGGTTCTTATAACCAAGTTACGGCTAATTGATTATAAACTATTGTTGAACTTTGAAATGGTCCATCACATTTCTATATCAGATGATATTGGAGTCAGCTACTTAATGTAATGAAATTGACAAGGGTGCCGGTTTTTACAGAGGCATCGCAAGTAATACTAATACTATTATAGTTAAAAAAAAGTTACAGTTGTTTATTAATGTTTTTGTAGTTAAATTTTAGTTATTGTGACAGTTTTCCTCTTTAAATAACTCTGAAAGGATTGTTGGCATTCTCTTAATCAAGTCTCAAGTCATGATGGATGTACATATCTCTTGTATGTCCATCGTAACTTTGGGAAACACTGGTATCTATCTATTACATGTAATTCTGTAATGAAATCTTAAATATATATACAATTTCTTAAATTTATAAAAACACTAAATATATTTCCGTTGTCTAGTACTTAGCACAGGGATAGGCAAATGTGATGTGATAAGAACACACATATTACTATTATTATATTTTTCAGTATTAAGAGATTTGCTTTACAACAATACAATTAATTTAATGTTTCATAACTTCTAATAGATATAAAAATTATATTACCACCTGGACCTGCGGGGTTCCAATCTGACAGCATGCATAAAAAATGTAATTAACAATGATTCATACAAGTGTATAGGGGTTTTAGTAATATTAAAATATCAGATATTAATATAGATAATTTAGTATTTTTAGATAACATAGTCTTAGTTTCAAGTGCTCATTTTATCAATAATTGTATATTCATTCAATAATATATTAAAAATATATAAATTGTACATTTCAGAAATCTAAAAGAGTGTTTAGGAGTAAACAGATAAGGGCTGATGATATGCGGATACTGCCTTTGAAATTGCCAACTATGTGGCCAATAAGGCAGTGAAATCTATGTGCTATGTGTAGGAATACATAATATGTATACAGCACACAATGTTGCAGTTACATATTTACTGGGTAGAATTATTATTTCTATTTACTGTAAACTCTCACTCAACAACAAGCAAAATATTTTCAAAATGGGCATACCTGTATTGCTGGAGCTGTAGACGGAATGGCATGAATAACTATTTGTTGGCCATTAGGACCTTGGATCATGTGGTTGTTATTCATTTGCAAAACTTGGAGCTGCTGTCCGTTAATCATCACCTGAGTCCCATCTGACGTCTGGAGCTGTGCGTGTTCCATGTTCATTTGCTAAAAATTGTGTTGTTCATTCATAAATTCAGTACACGTAAGATATTACCTAAGACTGAAATAATGTTAACTTAATATTCGCCTAACTATTAGTAAGACGTTGACTTCTACAAAAACAACTCGTCATACCAATTACAAAAATATTTCGCACAAAAATCATTTACATTTGCGTCGCTGCTCTAAAACTAGTTAAGCCAACACAATCAAAATGGCTGCGTTTCACGTAATATCGCAAGACATTTTACTATAATTCAGGACAAATAAAAAGTTTCCACAAATAAAAGCACTGATTAGCACTTTGCTTAATTTCATCAAATATTGTGAACTTACAAATATTTCTCACTGGTTTTTCAATGATTGGTTGACAAAGAATAGACCAATGGCCGATGACACTGGATACACGAACGCAGTAGATTGGTTCGACACATCACCACTCCCAGAGAAGATCGAAATTCGAATGTCTTTGTCTACTATCCATTTCAGTCAGTAAAATTGTCTATAGCCCACGAAAATCGAAAAGTTAGAAACTCTACCTTAAGTACTTATTTTAAGTTTATATCATAGGAAATACTATTTGGCATGAAAAAATAATTACAAAAATATTATAACTTGTAGATGTCTTATAATCATGAATGGTCGGATGCAAGTGGCTTGTTACCGTGACCTATGGCACTTGCAGGGAGAGACTTATGTCCAGCATTGGACGTCATTCGGCTGATTATGATGATTGACATGATGAAGACATTTTTATATCATGAATACTTTAACTTTTTTTCTACAGGTCTAGATTAGGGTTAGAAGTTGGAACTACTGATAAGTATAGTTCAGGAGATGTATGGGAATACAGGTCTTTTTTGTCATAGTGCTTTGTTTGCGGGGGAATTCGGGGCTTGTGTATTTGGAACTTTGCAGACTTAGCATACCAAAATAGAATACAACACATTTAAAGGTTATAAAAGTAGGCATACTCCCTTAGAGATATTATAGAAAGAGAAGAGAGCGTATTTGGAGTTTGCCTCTTTGGTCTGTTTGGAGTCTTTGGTAACAACAAAAACTTCTATTTTCAAAAGAAATCTGACAGCCGTTCGGATGCGGCGTTAGCTACAATTTGCTAATTCCTTCTCATAAGTTTAAATTCAATAATTTAATGGAATTATATATATTTGTGTTCATTACGTGGTTTATGTACTAATGTGACGAAAGATGAATTCCACAGTATCTGATGATTTAAATCGGGAACATTTAGTATTAGAAACGGCGAAGTGTCTTAGTAGGTTATTTACATATCGAAAACAAAAGTGCTTACATTCATTTGTTTTATTTCATGGCGTAATTGTTATTTTTACAGAGAACATCTACGCAAATACAAAAGAAATAAATAAATTACACAAAGATTTATTGGAATATAATTTATCTATACGAGCTTACATAGAAGAAAGTAAAAGTCGCCTAAATATTTTACGATCAGATTTGGCTCATGACGCTAAAAGTTCACACGAAGTTGTAGTAATCTTAACTGAAAAATGTAAGTGCGGTCATTCTTTACACAACATATTTTAATCCATACTTTGTTTTTTGTTGATGAGGAAACTAAAAACCACATGTTGAGCTGAGCATTAAAACATGAGTTGAATGTAAAGTCAAAAAAATGTAAGAATCAATCTCTTCATCGCGTAGATAATATTTCATTGATACAAGATTGGTAATTTTAGTATTGATGTTAAATTTAATTTACATAATGTTGTCACATCAAATTGTAAAAGGAAGTCACGAATTTGAGCAGTAATAACAATAATTTGAATTATAAAACTAAGTATGCAATTTCAGCCACTAGGGCCTAGACCATGGCCAAAGTTTGCGAGACTAAGAGGCTGTTATCTTAAGCTATAAAAAGAGCTTAAAGGTAAACTGTGAACTGATAGTAGAAACAGTTATAAAACACATTATCAAATAAATAGTACGTTAAATAATTTTGGCTTTTCAGAATTCGCTTAAAACACTAATATGTCGAATCTATCACCCATTCTGGAACCTGAAACCTATTGCGGTAACAAAAAGCGAAAAGTCATGATAAAGGACAATAAGTCTATGGAACATTTACCAAGACATGATTCCTTATATAAATTTGTAACATGGTACAAACATATGATAGATCATGAACGGCAAAATTTAAGTTTGTATATAGCTGATAATGCAACACTGGAATGGTTTGGCAGAACAATAAGAACAAGAAAAAAAGTGTCTGCCTTCTTGAATTATGATGTGGAATGTACTAGACACGACTTTAGATCTAGTGAAAGGATTGAAAAAATTCAGTCACGCGGAGAAAGAGATAAAAGGTAATAAACATTCTGTTTATTATTTCAAGATAAGACAAGAATTTTCTTTTCATTCTTGTTAGTATTCTCATGTAGACTAGATAAAAAAAAAAATGTGTTTCACACAATGACTGAAGTAAAACTTATTTAGTTTCTTTAGTTTATGAAGCATAAGTGTATACATAAAAATGTGCTGTTGCAGTTTAACTCTGGTCCCTGCAGTAATATACAAAACTTTACTCTTTATATCTCTTACTATCTTCACACTCATTTTTATCTACTGTGAGGTTTGCCTGATCATGCTACTCAATTCAGTCTTGCCAAGTGCGCAAAAAAGAAAAGTTAAAACCTTCATGCATGCATTTATTTTAAGCAATTGTTATCCAGAGGCATTACTCTAGCTCCTTTTGCTCCTCCCCCTGCCCCCACAGGGAACACAAACTGTATGAAACACAATAGAGCAACTGTACTGTAAAAGTACCTAGTGGAGATGTTGTGTGAGTAAGAGGTAACAAAACTAAAGCAAATGTAGACAATAATTACATCCTTATATATATTTACAGTGTTTGTACAGACTTAACATCATCATTAAATCCTGAGATTCAAATGTCATTCAGAAAACGAAAATTAAGATCAAACAGTAGCAGTCCAGAAACTGCTCAGACACATGATGTAAAAACTGTCCCACATTGTAAGAGGAAGAGATCAAAGCTGAGTCAAACGGAAACAATACCTAGTGGAGATGACAGTCTAAATAAGATAACAAATTTAACTTTTTATGAAGAGAAGAGTGAAATTTGTAATAAAGGTGATGGAATCGGTTACAAACTAAAGAGAACTTCAATAACTCCAACAAATGTTGAATGTGGACAAGGAGATTGTAATCCTTCTACTAGTGGTACAGATGCGGATAGATCTCATGACACATTAAATTCACAACTTCCCAAATTAGCAGTGGAATGTAATGGTTATATAGAATTTACAAGATCTAGAAATAATCACTGTGTTGATGCTGTGAAATGGAACCGGAAATGCAAAGTACAAATTAGTTATTCGGAAGATTGTCTTAATCCAGGTGAATACATAATATGGGCTTTGTGTTACAATGATGGGAGCAAGTGTAGAAGGAATCTTTTGGCTGCATTTGAAAAGGCTGCAAAAGAGGATGAGTGTTAATTTATTTATTGAGAATGTTGTTTGTTTCATAATATTTGCATATCATCATCAGCCCTGCTGGACATAGGCGTCTTTCTGTGAATCCAAAGACAACCAATCTTCTGCTACTTGGCATCCATCTCTGGCTACTGCACAGAGATTGTCTTTCCATCTGGTGAACGGTCGAACAACCTCCACTCCAGAACCTTACTTGCCCATCCGCCATCCGTTCTTCTGATTATGAGTCCTGCCCATTGCCTCTATCCGGCGAGATTATTCATCGCGTGATATGGGAATCTTTAGTTCTCTGCCTTATGACTACGCTACGAATTCTCTTGGAGAGAGAAACACCCAACATAGCATGTTCAATAGACGGACTATTAATTATTTGAGCTACCACAAACTTGCAGACCAGTCCAAAATTAAGAGGCCATGTTTCGGATGCGTAGGTCATCACAGGGAGAATTGTTGAAGATTTTGGTCTTCAAGCCCTGAGGTATCAATAGTTTACACAACATGTAAACTATTGATACTTAGTCCATTTTTATATCCAATGTAGCTACTGGACTTGCGAGTTGTGGTTGCACTGGCACACCTCTGCCTACCTCTAGGGGCTAACAGGTGTGAAGGTACTTTTCTTTTTTTTTGGCCATTTTTTGGTAAGCGAAATAATTTATAACATAACCATTTGTTGAACATACAGCTCTTTGCAACAAATGCTACACCATCGTTTTTTCAACTAAAATTGCTCTACTTACAAAATTCTTGTAGGGTATAGTGTAAGAATTAGAGATAAATTAGTAGTAAAACTTAAAGTTAGGATTGTAAGAAAGTAAACATAGGAAGTGAAAAGACATGATATAAAAAGAGAATTATATAAGAAACGAGTTAACATGTGGCGACTTGTATTGACTTATTATACTTACCAGTTAAGTATTCTGTTAATATAAAGGTTTATTTAAACCACAACTGTGCAAAAATGATAAATATCCTTCTTATTTTTGTGTAAATCAATTGTGTAGCTCTGTTATCAGATGTCTTGGACTTGTGAGCATTTATTAAAAAAATATTAACATAGCCAGCATCTCAAATCTGGCCATCATCATAATCATTTACCCTCCTCCACCCATGCTCCTATCCGAGAGCGATCCGGAGCGAATCATGGGACATGCACGGGGGTTTGCTGACCGGCTCTGTTCCCTAACGTGCAATTCTTGATTTCTTACACATTATTTAAGTACCCTCTCGTTGTTTCACTCTCCCCTTTCTGGGTCCTGGACAGAAGCTGTCATCGGCCTTGTCAGTCCTGATGCGATGTATGCGCAAATGTCCTCAATTGCCTAAAACTCTGTTCCGTTGCGACCAAATTCTGGTGATAGACTGGGCCCACTGTCGTCCGTTGGATGCCGTCCAACATGACATTTCGCTTTTTTTGTACAACTCTAATTCCCAGAGTACTGGCAAGGACATGATGGCGGGTCGTCCTCTGCCATAGGCATTGACGTAGGCCTCTCTTCAGAGCGCCACAGGTCACAGTCAGTCCATAAACATACCAAATGATACTAATCTTACCATACATACTAAAAGAGATGTGCAATGTCAACTATGCACCCTTTAAAAAAAAAAGAAATAAATGCAGACTTCGAAATCAATATGTTTAAATTAGCACTTGCTTACAGTAGAATCTGTTTTGTAAAAACAACTTTAAAACATATTATTGATGGTTTAGGATGACGGTTCAGCCTGTAGGACAAGGAATCTGATAATATACGGTTTTATTTAATTTTTTTGTTTGGATGTTTGTGCAATAATGTGAGAACGACACAAATTCACGCTTTACAGTGTTATTTTGGTACATTTGTATAACTTAAATATTTTGTGTTTTAGTGACATTGTTTAATTTATTCACGGAGTAAGTGCAGATTGGACTACCAATTTGTAAATATGTTAAAATGTTTTACCATTTTTCCTAGGCTTTCTTTTCTAATCTTTTCTTTCTGAGTTCAGATAAAAACTATTAATAATAATCAAGAACAATCATTACCTTTCCTTTTTATTACACTATGCCTATCAGATTACATTATCATTTCAATGCACCAAATACCTATCTCCAAACTATAATACTATCAACCATCGCTTCATTATTGGATAGATCAAGCTCGATGATTATAGTTTTTTTTCATAAGATGCGCCTTTGGCAAATGCCATGTATAAATTAAATAATTTATACCACCGATTTTTTTTTAGATTTTACAGTTGTCAAAAATAATTAGTCCTTTTTTAGAATAAGTCTTTACTAAACATTTTAACAAAAACAATGTATATTCTAAAGCATTTGCAAGTTTCCTTATATCCTTAACGTGATATCCCATACTTAAGGCTTTTTAATTATATCTATAATCTAATATGTTTTAAAAAACATAAAATGAGAAATGTGATTGGTTACACAACATATTATATTCCAAATTTACATAATACTGTATCATATTCAATAAATACAGAGTTATATAGGGCAGGTGGAATATGATCACAGTTTAAAACTTTCACTTCACATGATGTCAAGTGCACATCCGAGGAGATGTCACACTATGTTAGCCGGTCCTGTGGTACGTACCATAAGGACTTCTTATATTTAAGATTTTTGTTAACTGTATATATGTACAATGTGTAACAAAAACCTTGTTCCTTTTAAACATGTATACATATACCGTTACCGGAACTAATAGTTCCATTAAATTAAATGTTGGCCAATTAGCAATAACAATCAAATAAATCGATAAAAAAGTAACAGATACATACATTTTTGTTCAAAGAATTTGTTGTTCTGTTCTCCACGGCACCACAGCTGATTGTCACATGACGAGTTAACGACCTTTATTACCCTCAGGGTCAAGAACATTTCCAGAGCGGTGATCCGTCCACCAATCAATCAGGCATGCGGGACATTTTAATTTAAGGTTTATAACAATATTGTAGTGATTTATATTTGTTCTGAATTTATAAGTTGACCAGTACTTTGATACTACTTATGACATGCGTTTTAAGAATTGAATGTCGTTTTAGTCTAAGCGCTTGGTAGGAACAACAGGATTTTTGTTACATATTGTATAAACCCAGGAGGTGATCGAATATATACCGCCGTAAAATTATATCTTCATTTCGTTTGCTCTCTATTCTATAAAAAAAGTATATATTTGTTGTAATAGATATCGAGTCGATTATTGTAACCCTATTTAAGACTAATGCATATTCCTATAATATCTATGTGCCAGCTATTCCTGGTTGCCACATTAGTAGATGTCTTCATCAATAGGTATTTTTTCAGATGATGAGTGTAACATAGAAGTAGACCAAGTTTTATGTTTTTTTTGAACCTATGAACACTCGACATTTCAGTTCCTGGTGCCCACATCTCTTTCATATTTTGCACAATTCCAGGGTGTTTTTAGCGAAATCGTCTTCAATTTCCTTATGGCACTCCTAGTATTAGTTACTTATTATATCCGATCGCCTTATATCTGTAATAGTGAATTATGCATGCTTCACAAATAGCAGATTCACATCTGTCGTATGCATGTGCATATTAATATATTTGTACTTATACAGGTGTCCTAAAATTCAACGTCATGCGAGCAACAGGGGATCCGCATATGTATCCCTAGGTATGAAAAATAAGAAAAAAATATATATCCCATTTTTTTTTAATTTATCATTTTTTTTTAAATTGTCATAATTTTGACATCCTTTTTATACAAAATTTTTTCAACAAAATGATATTTTGATTAATTGATAAAACTACTAATATTTCGTGGATAATTTGCATTTTAATTAATAAAGGTACTATTCAGGTCAATCACAGGAGATACCCACCTGGTGAACGGTATATATTTATATACCCATGTGTGTGAAATGGGACTGGAGAAGATTTTATACATATTATGTATTAACTAACTTTAGATTTCACAAGTGTATATGTAGATTTATTTTAAGATATTTCATATTATGACATGAAGTAGTATACCTAGTTTTAAACAAGAGTTGTTAACAATTTCAAACGTTATACAATTGTGATATTACATTAAATTTTGTATCCACACAAAATAAAAGCTATTATGTTTCTTGATAATTTGTTGTTTTTTTTTTTATTTACTGTCGACTCATCAAAATCCCGCCAACTTTGACTTTCAGAAGGGATTAACGCGCACCAGCAGTGTCGTTGTTTAGCAGTTTTTGGCAGAAAATGGGTGGCCTTATTTTGGGAAAAAATATGAAGAACTACTCACGATAGACACTCAGATGCTATGGAGTTCGTCACATTTCCTTTATTATTCATATAATACTAGATTTATTAAAACAGTCTTAGAAAAAGTTTACATAGTTCGGCTCCCCTATTAGGCTTATTCGATAATGAATGGCGTTTTAACGATAGATTACTGGAATATCCATTCTATACTATAATTTATATATTTAAGGTCGTTTTATAAGAACTCCGATCACTAACGACCACGGTATCAACTTTAATAGATTTGTAAACTTTAAGCACAAAATCGAGTGTATGTGTACATCCCTCTCCAAGCAAGCAATCTTTTATGTTATTAGGAACGTTACATTTAATCTTTTCGTAGTTGAGGGATGTACACTCCACTAACAGGTGTAACACAGTTCAGTCCTGCACACATTTATTTCCTTCCGCTTTAGGAATCAGGTGAATGTGCGTTACATTCGTATGACCAATGCAAAGCCTAGTAATGACTACCTGATCTTTTTTGCATGCAAAGTATGTTTGTATGTTTTGATATACCCCCAGTATATCAAAAATAGAATTTCTTGTAGCAATTAATTTACTTGTGTTCCCTGCTATCCAATTTTTGTTCCAAATCTTTAAATTTCTAGTTTCAAAACCTTTTTAATTTCAGCTCAACTTGCTTTAACTGATATATCAATCTGCATTATATTTTTTCATTTTTAGCTTCAATATCTGCCTTTTCATTTTCAATTATCTCTTGATGGCAAGGTATCCCAATCAATTCAATATCAAAGTTAGATTTTATGAGATGAAGAATTTTTTTCCTTAATTTCTGTAACGAGTGGATGAATATTTTTAATATTTTGAAGAACATGATTTCGAGTCGTTGTAAACTACGTTTTTTCTCAAATTTGTTCCACTTTGAATAAATTCTGACGATTTGCGAATAATTGCTTCACAGCTAAAGATCGAATGGCAATTCAACAGTCGGTAGCGGTGGTAATCCTTTCCATATACAATAGCACATCTTGTCTTACCGTCCGTAATTGATCCATGTGTGTAGTACCTGTTACTATACTTATGCCTCTCATTAAGGCCATAGAATATTTTTTATAAATATATTTTTCCCACGGTGGGAAAGAAGGAATTTTTTACTAAGAATAGAACTTAACATTCCCATGTTAAGATTTAATTCATTGAAATACTTTGTTACTCCGATTTTTAAGGGTTGTTGTAATTCAGGTCGACGCTGGTATTCTGAATCTGAAGCAGACTTGTTTGTACAATAAATAAACGTCGGATTATAGGTTTGAGCTAATATGTTAGCTGAATATACTAGGGTAAATTTTCTTTTAAATTGTAAAGGTAACTCCAACTTAACCTAAAGGTTAAACGGTATAGAGGTTTTGTCATAAAGTAGCGTTCGGCTTTCAGTTTATTAATGTGCGTATTTCATGTTAGTTTTTTGTCAAGAATCTGAATTTTTTTATATTATTGACTTCTATAATTGCATAACATTTTAAGTTCAACTTGTAGTCAGTCACTTTCTTTTTCTTTTTTGAGAACAATAAATTCAGTTTTGAATTTTCAGAACTTACATCCACATGTCTTTGACCAATTTTGTAACTGATCCAATGTATTTTGAATTAATTTTAAGGTGGAGTGTAGTGATTTACCACTACAAGTCACTGTTAAATCGTCAGCAAGGAGGAAGAAGCCTTTTACTGGTCTAGATTATTCAAGACGCTATTGATAGCAATCAAAAATAATATGACACTAAGCATATAACCATGTAGTAGGCCATTTTCAATATGTGTACATTTAGAAAGTACATCATAGATTCTTACTTTAGTTGATCTTCCGCTTAAAAAAATCCCGCCATCTCCGTCCCGGTCTGCCCCTTTCCCGGCGTCCGTCTTGTGGCACCCAATCCGTGACGATTTTCTCCATCTGTCTGGATGCATGCGACACACAGACGACCCAGTTCCGCTTGAGCTTGGCGGTCTGCACGCCAATATCCGCAATGCCAGTCAAGGAGCGCAGTGTGGTGTTCCTGACGCGATCCGTTCTTCGAACATTCAACAGACTGCGCTCCAGTCTGGACTGCGTTGGCAAACCTTGAGTTTGGACTTCTGAAGCTCGGTTAGTGACCAAGTCTGAGCACCGTAGGTTAGGACGGTAGGATACACATGCCGACGAGTTATCGTTTTAATGTCATGGGAAGGGCACCCTTCATCAGTTCCTTCATGGACCAGAAGCTCTTCGAGACATTTGAGACTCCTCTCAATTTCTACGTCCTCCTTGTTTCGGAAGGAGAATATCTAGCTCAAGTAGGAGTACTCGTCGACGTATTTTATTTCCTGTCTGTCTCTCGTGACCGTACGTTTCGTGCTGTTGGTCATGCCTTGTGTCTTCGTCCGATTCATCTTCAGTCCAACCTCAAGGCTCGCTCTGCTGAGATCTTGTAGCATTTGCTGAAGTTCGTGTGCAGTTGAGGCGGAAAGGACAATGTCGTCCGCAAAGCAAAGGTTGATAAGCCTCCGATCGCAATGTCCCTTTCAGCCCATGGAACCGCCAGCTTCTTGACACCTCTTTGAGGATGCGGATGAACAGTTTCGAAGATAGGTCGCCCTATTGCACTATGGGTCACCGGGGGTCTATGGAGAACGACGGACCAGCCAGATTCGATTTTATATCTGTAGTGCTGTTTTGATATACTGTTTTAATTATTTGGATGTATGATCTTGTGTTTGAGGAATGTGTGGGGCTGTCGAATGCTTTGAAATAGTCAACAAGCCCTAAGTAATGAGGTTTGTTGAACTCTTGGTGTTTTTCAATAATTTGGTTGACTATATGGAGGTGGTTGCTGCCTGCTCGGGAGGTTAGTATTATATAGGTGTCCAGCAATATGGTTTTCTAGCACTTTAATAAATATTTTATAAACATGTGAGACTAAACTAATTGGCATATAGTTTCCTATGTCGGATCTGTCCCCCTTTTTATGAGACATTATAATGTTTGAGTGATAAAATTTTGGGGTATCTTGCCTTTAAATAAAATTATATTGCAAAGGTTTCTAATGTGTGGGGTGTAATACAGGTTCACCGGCTTTGAGAGCCCCAGTGGTGATTCCATCCACACCAGGGCTTTTGTTGTTCTTCATTGTCTGTAGAACAAGGTTTACCTCATATCCGCTTATGTAGGTGATGTCTGCGGGGTCAGGGCTCTTATAATTATGGGGTTTTGAGTAATTTGAATCCAATTGCTTATAGAATTTAGTACATATGTCCATTATCTTCTCTCTTCTTCCTTGTTTTCGTTCGAACACGGTTCTCCAGTTAGTTTGGTTATCCAAGATTTTTCTTTGGAAAAGCCTTGTTTTGCAATACGGAGTGAGGAATGCTTTTCAATAGCTCTGTTTACTAATGCGGTGTTAAAATTACGGTTGTCTCTTCTGATACTACGTTTAACTACTCTGTCAAAATTATAGTACTCTGGGAAATTTTTCTCTAAGCCCTCACGTCGGTCTACTAGCAACTTTGTTTCTGAACTTAATATATTAAATTAGGTTTTTTCTGTTTAATGTTTTTACTGGCAATTTCTACAGCATCTCTGGTGTATTGGAATTGCGATTCTACATCGTGTGCGTCACTTTGGAGGTTTTTAAAGTAGTTTCTCAAAATCAGATTAAAACCCTCAGCTTTATTAAGCTATAATAATAGAAAATAAATTTACATTTAATAATAGAAAATAAATACATAATACAGACTGGAGGAAGAGGTAAAAGTAATTTCCTAAGTAGTTAAACGACCGGCTGGTTCTGTTGGTAACGTAAAGGTTACTCAATTTAAATGTGATGTGAAGTGTAAATAATATAATAATGTCGTCCTAGCCGAATTTCGGCTACAGCGGCCATCTCTATTGAGGAGAGCCATCTGCGCGGGAACTATGAGCACAAATGCACCCTCTATTCCTTCACTCTCCTGTTCCGATGGGACGGCAGTCAGACACAATCGGAGAGAAATCAGGCGCGGGCTTAACGTGCTCTCCGAGGCACGGGGGTGTAACACGGCCAACTTCCTAACTCCGTACAGTTATTAGAATTTGAAAAATCCTAACAGCACTTTTTATATGGTCTGACCCGGGATTCGAACCCGGTTACTCACGTCTGTGGCTGAACATGCTTCCCACTAGACCACGAGGCAGTTGATGAAGTGTACATATTAAAAATTTTAATATTTCTTAAATTTATAAAAATATTAAATGAAATACACTTACGTTGCGTACCTGTAACTAGTGTCCAACCGAACATTCGGTTCCCTTTTCGGTCGAGTTTCGGTTGAAAAACGGGTTTCGGTTTCGGCGGCAAACCTGCCGCACTATGACCAAAACCGAAACTGCACTCGGGAGACGTTGCAGCCATCCGAACGATTAACACATTTTGGACTGGCTTCTGCTTGCAGTTCGTTTAGATAATGTTCGATGTGTATTTTCACAATGTACTTATATTAAATTTATTTTGTATTCAGTAAGTTTTATTGGAATAAGAGTAGGTACACATTTTTTTTTTGTTAATTTACTTTGATAATACAATATTCGAACAAACAACAAATATTTGTTTGGATATAGGTACTTGGACCTTTACTACGAATGTTATGAATCTATAGTTTCAAAGTTAATTTCAATATCACTAAGATATTTAAGAAACAGTTAGATACACACTTAGTACGCATCTAATTGTTTATTTTTTTTTTTTGTAAGATTAACACTTATAAATTAATAACTGCCTAGTTAAGCAATTTACCTATGTATCAATACTTTTTCAATATAAACCAAGGTCAATAAAGTGGTTCTATATATTTCTAAGGTGCAATTATATTTTTTACCTTAAATGTGTGGTTGTTTTGTTGACTATAAATAAACGGAAATATCGAAGACTGCATATCTATGTAATTAAAAAAAAAGTAAAGAACCATAAAAAGAAGTGTTTTACAGCACACGACCGAAGCAAAACTCATTTAGTTAAACGAAGCGTAACTGGCTATGGAGAGAAAAAAATCTGTTGCACTTTTCACTATCTGTGTTCCCTATACAGCCATTGGCCAAATGTGAGAAACATTTGGTTTCTATGCTCACCAACTTACATCTCTATCTTCCGTTCGAGATTACAGTTTTTGTAACGATCTTGCAACGCATTCACCAGCTTACAACAAGCCACATGTTATTATTATATTTTTTACTAAATTTCTTGCTTTGCTTGACCTGTAAACTGATGTTTGCGTGACGAGAGCGTTACGAACGTTGCGTTTACACTTTCCTTTAAACATGTTTGTTGTCAGGATGTTTCAGTTTCGGTTACGGCCGAAACTGAGATACTACCTATCACACAAGTCATTACGATATTTAGCACAGGAAAAAAAAACTTCTACAATCACCAACATTTAGAGCTCGACATGGGACCTATCTTTTGAGGCCATGTGTTGCGAGGTAACCTCACAATTGTGGATAGGGCTACAATAGGCGGCGCGAAAATTACTTCAAAGTTGTTTTTCCAAAGGAAGCTATCGATATTGTTTTTATGCAAAGTTTTATTAATTGACCTTGAAATCCAAAACCGTGTCGCCATGTATTTCTACTCAAGAGAGAAGATTACGAAACTCTTTAACTGTCTGGTCTACCTCTTTTGGACCGCTCGGTCGATACTAAGAAATATAGAGAATTTGACTGGGGGAGGAATATAATTCTTAATAAGTTAATTTACTATAGAGACCTCGTGGAGAGCGTGCGAAACTTTCGTGCTTTCAAACCATTTTGTCATAAATATTGATGGTAGCAGATAATATAGCGTAATAAGATCCAGTCGTTACTTTACAAAAATACTTTTGTTAATCAATGGCTCTAGTTGATAAGTAAATATAACATGTAGTCATTATGTTTTGGGCATTTACAAACAACTCCGTGGTGGCAGCCGTTATTCTCTTGGCGGCCCTCTCTTTTTTGACTGTTTGAATCATTGTAATCCTGTACTGATACCGCTTTGATTGCAGTGATCTATGATACTCTGGCTAAGGACGAATGGATCAAAAAGCCGAAGTCACCCCCTCACAGCGATGTCTGTGAACTTATGTAATATCAGGGTATTACAATCTAATTTGAACGCCGTCCACCATCACGTAAAAACGGTAAAGCCGGCTCTGTTCTTCGTAACCGAAACGCAGATTTTTGTTCCGACGAGTATTTCCTACCTTACCTATCCGTAGTATAAATTGGAACACTCCTTTGTAACGCGGCCTAGAGTGTGCTTCTACGTCGGGGAGAATATCTGCTTTTATCGCCTAGTCAATCTTGTAGACAGGGATCTCATTGTCTAGGTCTGCTTGTACAGATTGTTGTTGTTGCGACAGGATGCGTCTATTCTTTGCTTCCTACCCATAGAAGCAAATCTGCTTCTCGTTGAACAATCCTGACGCCATTGCTGACTCCGTCACTAGTGTGGTGCTTCAGGGAATAGAAATTTATATCCCGTTCTCTGCGGTACTAATTTGCGGCAAGTCCCAGCCTTGGTTTCGTTGTTCCTGTCGGTGGGCACTACGCCGTTAAGCCGTCCTTTCCAAGCTTCCGGCTTTCGGGCTTGGCCCACGACTTATGCGACTGGATTGCCAGCTTTGACATATCGTCGATAGCCAAGGTCTTTCCAACCTCTACGATTCTCTTGCCTTGCGTAGAGAATGTCAGTTCACTGTGGATATTCTACCGCATTTATTACAGGGAGTGTTCGAGGAATTGTTCGGACTAATAACTGCAGCTGAATTTCATTACAGGACATCGCGTCAAAATTTAAAATTCCGTCGGCAACATCTCGGTGTTAGGAAGTCTTCTACCGTGCATTTTAAGCGCTATTTTTTCCCGCGCACTACTTCTTTATGGGATCAGCTACCCCCTTTGGCATTCCCGGACTGATATGACTTAGGGATCTTCAAGAAAAGAGCCTAATTATCTCTAAAAAACCGGCAAAGCATCTGCGAGTCCTCGTAATTAAGTGTAAATTGAATTGACCGAAATGATTCCAAGCCCCAGAATGTTTAAGAAAATAGTTGCATCTGAGCGGCTACTGAATTTGTATCAATCTGAAGTACGTTGTTTCATCTTTGGGATGGTTCAGCTATATACCAGTTGAAGCTTTTTAATCAATTGGGACTGGCGTCAAAAATTATGTGATGATTCCTCAGTGGCGTCGAAATTCCAAAACTTTGATTGCAGGAGACATGGTAACCTCTCGATATTCTATCGATTGCATTTCGGAGAGAATGGTACCAAAATACACGGCCTGAGTCCGCCATCACCATTGTAACAAAGGACAACCTGACGCTCTTAAACTCGACATCGCTACATGGTGGAGGACCCACAAGTACTTAACTAAGAAATTTCAGTCGAGGCTCCCAAACGTATAGAGGAATTGTGCACTACCGTCTCCTGACACATACAACTTGAAGTTTTTAAAATCCAGAGTCACCTAGTGGTACCTAAAAAGAGCCTAAAGTGGGCGTGATTTAATATCACCTCGCAAATCGTCACTCTTTGTTTCAGATGGTAATCTAACTACAACAACTCTCTGTATTTGCTCTGTGGTCTCGGTCCACCTTCCATCACTTTCAATAAACTACTGTTCTCACAAGCTGCATGAAATCCAACAACATAGTGCATAGTGCAATCATTTGTTACACACACAGAGAGAGAGAGACGAACTTCTTAGCATTCCATGTATTCACCGTGCGGGTGCCGGGTCCATCGTGTGGCAGAAGGAGTAAGCCCCAGGAGCCCCGGGACTTGTAAGTCCAGGTGTAGGTTTAAGAGGCCTCTTTGTGATGAGCATCAACACTCACCTTCACTACTCAGGTTTACCCCCCCCCTACCCAGCCAAATTTCATAGGAGCCTGCTAATGCAGCTTTAGATAGCCGTTCTAAGGTAGAACTTACTGCAGTTCTCGACAGGCCAAGGTCTTTTAGTAGGTTGTAGAGAGATTTTGCTGGTATACCTCTCGCTCCCATTTCTACCGCATATAAATTAACCGTATAGTCATTTTTGGTTAGTACATTTATTGGATCATAGTATTTATTTGTTTTTATTGTGTGGTCTTTAGTGTTTTGTCTTTTTTTTATTCTCCACACCACCCGCAAATCAGCGATCTTATAAATTATATA
>JAFELO010002509.1:97974-144703 GCA_017140195.1 Eumaeus atala
ATATACATACATACATACATACATACACACACCCCTAGGTATGAAAGTAGACTCATGCTTACTAAGAATATAGAGAAACTTAATCTCGGGCCAGTTGTTTTGACAAAGCTCAAACACATTATGATTGTCATCAGATTTTTATATTTAAAATATAGACTCTCCTCTTTATCCTGGTCTTATCCCATTTCTTTATCAAATGCTGTAGTGCTAGGGGATTTCATGAGGGCATCAGTTTTTACACAGTGAGACTTTTATCTGACCTATGCAACCCAGAAACCAGGCCAAATCTGGGATTCCTGGGCAACTGGGCCACCAGAATGGAAGTCTGAACTGCTAACCACTGGATCATCAAGGCTCCATATATACATCAAATATATACTACTATTGTACTACATGTATCTAGGAAATATTAATTAGTTGTAAGTAACTATGTGCAACTTTTACGAAAAATCCCTCCTTGTGCTCATTGTAAAAACTTTTTGTTCAGCCACCATGAAGCCAGCAAAAGAAAAATGTGTTATTAAAAATATACATGTGCAAACATTTGCCTTGGCTTGCCTATTTGGCCTGGCAAGTTTAGTGAACATTATACTGGCATTTTGAAGATGTAGACCATCCTGAATTGTAGACAAATTGTATTATAAATTAAAATAATGTATTTATATGTCGTAAAATGGTGAAGTATATCTTCTGATGGTATGGACTTAATTTAACATCCTTTAATCAATCTGTATATTTGCAATAAAATAATTCTTTTTTTGTTTCAGATTCAAAGAAGCAGAGGCAGTGTATGAAGATTTAATCAGAAGAAATCCTGAAAATGTGATGTATTACCAAAAATTAGTAGAATCTAAACAACTAAGAGATCCAGATGCAAAAGTGGCCTTTTATGATGTATTTAAGTAAGTATTTACAGATATTTACATAATGTTTGTAATAGTATTTATGAAATACTAAACATGTTCTTGAACTCATTAACATTTATCTCCAGGCATAACTAAAGTATTTCTGTTTCATTCAAGATTGTAATTTATGATTTATGATGAGTGCTAAACATTCACTAAAAGAACAACTAGCACACAAATTTTATTTTGCATTTATAATTTCACTGACTCTATTGAGTACCTGTTCTTTATAATTTTCATTTATTTTTCTTCCCCTCCTTTGTAGGTCCTTGTTAAGGTCCCTCCGCTCAGAGTCCTAACTAATAATTGCTTTGTAATAGTCGACGAAGCCGATATTCAATGGCACATTACACACAGTGAATTTTTCTATTACCTGTTCCAAAGTATGTTATTGTAGAGAAATTAGGTTTTGAATTAATGTGTCAAAAAAGAAATTAACAATTAAATTAGCATTACTTATGTATGAGCTTATGTGTTGCAGGAAAGAATTTCCCAGAGCGATAGCACCTCGTCGACTGCAGCTGTCGGAGGCCCAGTCCCCGCCAGTGTTCGAAAGGCTGGCCGACGAGTACCTGAGGCACGGCCTGCATAAAGGCATACCCCCCTTGTTTGTGGATATGAGGTTAGTGTATGGCATTCCACATAGTCGCATAATAATTACATGAAATAAATACAATTCAGGTATAGCCAATGATACTGAGATTCCAATCGAATTTTAGCCATGTGGCAGGACTTTTCAGGATATGCACGAGAGTGTGTGGAGACACTGTGAATAAACAGCTGTTCTCTTATTTATTCCCCTGTTCCGGTCCAATGGGAATGCCATACTATCGTACATATATCCTTACCGACGCCCTTGTGCATTCTCTGAGGCAGAGTAGTGTTAAACCATCTGTTTTTCTTTTATTGACGCGGGGAAACGCATTTTCGACGCCTGGGTGGGGTCCAGTGGTGTGTGGGGCTCGCGGCACGTTATAGAGTCGAATACTTACAATAATCACCGCGAGTGTAATCAGTGCCGCCCTTGGTGAGGTGCCCCGGAACAACAGATGATCAGGGCACCTCGACGGCTAGTCAGCCCCGGACTTACGCCACGTTTACAAGGGGGACAACTAACATTGGGACAGTGCAATGAGGGAGGTCCGCATCGTCGCCCCTCGCCGCCTGTGCAACAGTGCCGACTGTTTTTGCATTTCGCGTTCTCTTCTTATAAGAGGAGTACAAAGAGCGGCCTCCTCCTCGGTTCATTAAGCTACGCCCGGGGTGCTCCATTCACCTCAGCCTACTGAGCCCCACCGCCACGACAAGGCTTGAACAATGGTGGGGAGTCTACTCGTGCCTGTGAACTGTAAGTTATGAAAAATTCTAATCAACTTTTTGCTCTGACCAAGGAATAGAATGTGTGATTCGACTGGGAACATGCACAACTAGATCAGAGAGGCACTCAATATAGGCAGAGATAAGTCCCTGCCCAAGTTGACCAACAAGATTTGCCATTGTGATCAGTCAATAGTATGTGAAGTTAAGGGACACCTACCATGGCCGTCATGATTAATATATTATCAAAAGCCTAACAAAAAGGAAATCATGAAGCCGTTTAAAAATCTTATTCATTTATGTTTCAGGTCATTATATGAAGATCAGGATAAGGCTGACATAATAGAAAAATTAATTGTACAATATGTAGAGAATTTAACAAAGTCTGGCACATTTAGTTCCAAACCAGACGAAGTAAAACAGCCGGCTAGTGCACTGTTATGGGCGTACTATTTCGCAGCCCAGCATTTTGACTTCAAGAAAGACACCGACCGGGCCTTACATTATATAGATGCGGCAATAGAACACACTCCTACACTAATAGAGCTGTTCATAGTTAAAGGCCGAATATATAAGGTTAGTATTTGTGAATGTGCTGACGAATAATGTACGACTACTAACAGACTATTGACAAACGTATCATCGTCTTCATCAGCCCTTATAGAGTCCACTGCTGGACATAGGTCTCTTTCAATGAATGGCAGATCGGCCGTCCTGGCGAGGACGGCCGATCTGCCATTCCTATCCATCGCGAATCGGCTAATCCACGGAGTTTACTTAACGATGTTTTTCAGAGATCCTATATATGTAAACATAAAATACGTTACAGCATGCGGGTGACCCGGTGTCGGCGTACCAGTGGCTGGAGGAGGCGCAGGCCATGGACACCGCGGACCGATACGTGAACAGCAAGTGCGCGCGCTACATGCTGCGGGCGGGCCACGTGGCGAGGGCCGAGGAGATGTGCGCCAAGTTCACCAGAGAAGGTAACCGATAGGTGGTGATATTTTATTGCATAAGCTGTCTCAGACGGACTCCGCTCACACACGAGACACGAGAGGCGACACGGTCGAGAGGAGAACAAAGACCCTTTACAAATTAATGTACAGTTTTGCGAATACTTGTTGTTTGTGTTGATCCATGAGAAAAGTCGCAAAAAGTCTCTGGTGAAAGTCGATATTATATCTATCTATGGACTTGGTTACTGGTTTTGGCATTCTCAGTATGGAACTTATATCAAAATTCTGTCTCCACTAGCAATAACCATCAATAGATAGATTATTTAAATCGGCTGAAGCCAGATATCCTATATGAGATTTTTTTGCTGGATCATTACCAGGTTGAAAACAAAGCGCAATGAACGTATAAAGATCATTGAGCTTATCAGTCTATAGATTTAATGTCTTTTGTGTTTTATTTCAGGTGTCGCAGCGACAGAGAACTTAAATGAAATGCAGTGCATGTGGTTCCAAACAGAGGCCGCCGCGGCATACCAGAGACAGCAGCAGTGGGGAGAGGCTCTCAAGAAAGCGCATGAAGTGGACAGGGTAACATATTTACGTCCCTAATGTGCTCTAGTGAATATAGCACAGCAGTCAAGTGTTCTTGGCAATTCTCCGATCTAAAGCCACTGCCGAGTGACTGGGGTCAAAACTTGCACAAATCCTACAGCAGAAACTATGATATTTAAAGCACAATACGCTATTTGACAACATTAATAAAAGCATTTCTGATTATTTAATTTTGAACCTATGCGAATAATACATATCTTTATATTTCACAATTCTGACTGGCGTCGAACTAGCTTCAGCGACGTAAAATAATCTCAAGGTCGTCACACTCCACGGAATTGTTGTGATATTTTATGTGTAACGCCCTTAAGCGGGAGTCGTCTGAGATTATTACAGGCTCTGAATGCACAATAACACATTTATTTTATAGGCTTAGTGGAGGTGCAGCACGACAGCAGGCGCAACGCAGAACGCATAGCAACTCATAGTCTATATTCATAATTATGGATTTTTGGTTTATGCAATGACATTTTTTAAAGCTTGCTTGCTTTTTAAGATTACTAACAACTTTCCAACCATTAATTTGACCTAAGTTTTATCACAAGTTTTCATGTTATATTACCAACACTAGAATCAATATGATTGCGGTAGCTGTATGTCGCGTTGTATTGTCGTCTCGTATAATTAGAGAAGGAAGTCCAGGGTGCACTTATTTCTCTTTATAGAGATGCCCAGTTAGTTACGCCGATTCGTCTCACGTCTAGCATAGAGTTGGAACCGGTTGTAGTGTTTTTCAATAAGTAGAAATTGTACAATACGATGCAAAAAACTAAATGTAATATATAATCTATGTATATATGTATGTGTTACGATTTGCAGCACTTCTCCGAGATCATGGAGGACCAGTTCGACTTCCACTCGTACTGCATGCGGAAGATGACGCTGCGCTCGTACGTGGGCCTGCTGCGGCTCGAGGACGTGCTGCGCTCGCATCCGTTCTACTTCCGCGCCGCGCGAGTCGCCGTCACCGTGTACCTGCGACTGGACGCGCGGCCGCTGCAGGACGCGCCGCAAGCCGCCGAGCCCGACACAGGTACGCAGCCGCCACGTGGCACAAGATACGTGTGGCACGCCATGAGATGCTCTCTACATGGTATGAGCATAGTACAGCGAGAACAGTTGGTTTCTTACTAAGCTCGGTCGGCACTCGACGCCTGTGGTGATCACTTATTTAAATGTTGTTCAGATACTCTCCGACACGCACACGTACAGTATCAGCACAGAGAAGAGA
Source organism: Eumaeus atala (assembly GCA_017140195.1). NCBI lineage: Eukaryota > Metazoa > Arthropoda > Insecta > Lepidoptera > Lycaenidae > Eumaeus > Eumaeus atala. The sequence continues at coordinate 102,999 of JAFELO010002509.1, forward strand.
TACGGAACAGAGACTGAACTTCTATGGAACTGGTTACATATTTTGCTGTATAATTTTTATGGTCTGGATGAAAAGGAGGAGCCCTAGGACGACTACCGACGCACCTATTTGTTTTGGGCTACCGAATACTCACGAACACTTCGAAACGCTACAGAATTGCTTACACTCTATGGTGGCGTTATATGAGTATTGCAGCTGAATTGGGCGGGTATTGGTGCCAGCATGACACTACCTCTTACTAATATAAATGATAAAATTAAAGAAACAAAATGTTAGTTAAATTTAGTATCTACTATAACATACATCATAGTGATACATCATCATTATCAATCCTTTGCGGTCCACTACTCAGGTGCCACAGGCCTATTGCAACGCCAAGACGGCTGATCTCCTGCTACCCGGAACGGATACTGCATCTATGTTGGTGCAGTAGCCACCCCGGGTTGAATGCGAATCGTCGCTTTTTATCGTCATTCGTCGCGTCAGCTCATTAAATACGTAACAATATGAGCTTTATTTTATTGTTACTGCAAATGTAGCAAACATGTAGTCATTGTTGTCTATTCAAATTCTTACATAACTTACATAACTATGCCCACATAAAAACTTGATGAATTGCTACCCTAACTTGACCACGCCATGGAGAGTGGGAGAGGTGCATGCAGATGGCATAACAGTAATGCAGACCTCTGGGCGCCGCTACTTGTCGAAACACTCCGATTTCTCGAACGTCCACTTATACACAAAGTACAGTAGGCTAATGGTCGTGTCGTAGTCTATATGGATAGACAAGTATAAATTTTAACTAACAACAGCTACAGCACGATGTCATTGATAAAAAAAAAACACACGCCTGGTTAAATTATAATAGAAATAGAAATATATTTGTTCTTAGCTTCACAACGCCACAGACAAAGTAAACATAGTATACAAAATAAAAAGAAAAATATAATAGGCATTTAGACATAATTAATTGTCATCTGCACAGCAATGCGGTGTGAGGAGAATAGATTTTAGAATCACCGCCACCGATTTTCAGTGACCTCCCTGGGTTAAGACGGAAGGCAATGGAAATGACACGTTAAAATATTTTGTCGCATTACAAAATCAATGTAAAACACATTATATTATATACAAACACGTATACGAGGGTGGATCTAAAAGTTCTAAGCCCGAACAAGAAAATAAAAGAAAAGTGGATCTAAATTTATTTTTATTTTTTGTCATAGTCTCCATCTAGTTAACACACTTCTTCCACCTGACCTGCAACTTGTTTATCCCCTCGAAAAAAGAAGAAATTCCGGAAGGTCGGCGAAATAATCGTTTACTGCGACTGTCACCTCATCTTTGGTCGAAAATTTCGAGCCACCCAAATGTTTTCTTTAAATTTGGAAATAAATGATAATCCGAGGGGGCTAAATCCGGCGAATAAGGTGGGTGGGGCAGCAATTCGTAGCCACAATCATGGATTAAAGACATTGTTTCAACCGAAGTGTGAACACGTGCATTGTCTTGATGAAACAACACTTTCTTACGCAACATTCCCGGCCTTTTTTCTTTTATTTCTTCCCGGAGTCTTCGTAAAAAGTTACAATAATAACTAGAATTTATAGTTAATATAAATAATCTACAAAAATAGTGCCCTTCACATCGGTGTAGGAGAGTCTGATCTTTTCCACTGTTTGGACTGTTGCTTTGATTCAGGAGTATGGTGGTGAACCCAGCTTTCATCCATGGTAACAAATCTAGGCAAAAAGTCCTCGGGATCAGTCTCAAAAAGTTCCAAACAGTCTCGCGAAATTGTGTATCGAACTCGTTTTTGTTCAGCTGAAAGCAACCTCGGGACCCAGCGAGCAGAAACCTTATGGAACCCCAACTCTTCCGTTATTATGTGTTGCACCCGGCCATAACTAATGTTTGTTATCTCAGCTATCTTACCAATGGTCAAACGTCGGTCACCCAGTACGAGATCACAAATTCTATCGATGTTTTCTTTCGTGGTAGATGTAGGCCTTCCACTCCTAGGATCATCTTTAATGCTCTGACGACCGCGCTTAAACTCAGCTACCCACTTCTTGACACTGGAATACGATGGAGCAGACTCCCCCAAAGTGCTCACCATATCTTGATGGATGTCTTTTGGTGATAGGCCTTTTTTATTGAGGTATTTAATGACTGCACGGTGTTCAATTTTCTACATTATTGAAAATTGCGTCAGATTGATTCAAACAAATAATCACAGAAAATTTATATTGTGCAGTATCGGAATGAAACTGCGCACAATAAATCAATATTACACATACTAACAAATGACGGTAGATTTACAAAGATATAGCTCCATGTAGGTTAGGCCACGAACTTTTAGATCCTCCCTAGTGCATACATCTACTAACACATGATAATTGTGTTGTGTTGTAATAAAGTTGTAGCCAACTTAATAGCGATAAAAATATTCAGCATTTATGCTCACCTGATTTACAATTTACCGTTCTGTACGATAGACAATGTCACGGCATGTGTATGATTAGGTAGGCGTGTCGACAAGGAACAACCCTTCCGTGGGAGTCGGCAGATCCACTACTTTAATTTTACCATTACTATTACAAATACATTGCAAAGTAACGCGCGCAGTCATACCCCTGCACTTGACCACAAATCTCTCGCACCTCATAAGGATAAGGGGGCCCACTACCACCACACACACGCTTCGTGTGCGCTTGTAATGGCGTAAAAACGAACTCTACTGCATTAAAACATGATTAGTATCGGTGACGTAGTTATAGAGACGAGCTCGACGCAGGTATACTTTGCAAACCTTTATTTCTTCGTAAGAGACAGTGCAAGCTGCATTGCAGGCGAATTTGTACGGCATGTTGATACCACCCCAAAGTGACATGTAATCGCGTTTTGTTTGGCTTGTGAGCTTCCGGCTGCCCATTGGGAACCTACGTCTGCATAGTAATTATGCGGATTTTGATACTAAAAAAGAAATAAAAAACCGATTTCACGCTACTATTTTAAGTTGCTCATGGAATCATATTTGCTAATAAAAATAATAATAAAAACCGCACAGATCTATGCGATTTTTTTGGTTTCCTGCTGTGGATCACTATAGGCGAGTCCGTCCTGCTCTTGGCCGGTTGTATTTAAAGTCACACACCGGTTTAGAGCTTCTCAGCATCACTGCTACAGTTTGTCGGAGGAGTGTTTTGTCTGAAGTAAACTTATTTTTAAGATCTTAAATGCGGAAAGTTTTGTCATCAATCACCTGCCTTTATCAACCGATAAAGGCAGGTGATTAACCATCCACTACTGGTCATTGGTTTCCTTCAGTGAATATCAAGACGGTCGATCATTGTAATTAACTAATCTTAAGAATTGTTTAATATAGTAACAGCGGAATGTCAAACACAAAATAAATGTATCATGTAACTATCAACTATACAGTACTTCTGTTTAATAGCTTTTAAATATTCATTCTTGTGGTGGATATAAATCCTAAAATATTTATCTATATACATATGTTAGGATTTATATCCACAAACTTTGTACTTTCAAAACTATGCTACATTGTTTTTATTGTTGATCTCATCCAATGTTGGTACTAGTGAAAAAATAATCATCAAAATCAATTAAAAAAAAATTAGGTCTCAAAGAATGTATTTAGGAATAACAATATAAAGAAATAGGCGGCCTTGGCAATGATTCTGTAATACAATATGTAAATTAGGTAAAACCTTACGGATAAGATCTTTTATTGAACCTTGATTATATTCATTTGAATATCTTAAGGTCAATCACTTGCCAATTCGTAGCCAAATCAGGATATAGTATATCAAATTATATATCATACTAAAAGAATATAAATAAAACGCTTGAATATGTTATACATTTTATATTTTGTTTTACAAAGATATTAAAAATCACAAATACTTGTCATTAAAATTTTCATACAGTACTTATAATCGTTCATACGTTAACAGTACAGCTGCGTTCACACTCACAATATCACAACTAAAATACTGACATACATAAATAAATTAACTAATACTAAGTTGTGCCGTCTTAACAGTAATTAAATAAATAATCGTTAGCGTTTTCATGCCGCTACAGTCGCGTCTCACTGCATCTACGCGCTAAACATTATGGCATTGCGGACTTCCGCTAGTCTTTTCAATCTAATACTACTTAGGACACTTTATAACATCACATTTGCGCTTTGTATTTACACTGCGTCACTCGACGGCGTACAGTTCAGACTAGAGCTTTGGTTCACCGCCCGTATCCTGGGGTGCGATACCTCTCACGGGGCCCTTGCGCCGCCTGCGCCGCCTGGGGCGTTAGGAAGTACACGTGAGCACCGTCTCCTGGTAGCCTGTAAGACACCAGCGATCCCGGTCTCCCTTCGCCGGCTTTTCTGTACGGTATCCATTCTGCTTCCGGATTCACCGCCGGCAATGGTCTTCTATAGTTCACATCTGTGTCCCCGCCCAATGCAGGCCTGTTCAGATCGTACAGCTCACTAGCCTCTGGAGGACTTTGCAGTGGTGCTGCTACCTTAAATTGAAGCGGATGCTTGTAGTTGGGATTCGGTATAGGTATAAACTCGCTGTCGGGGTTTATAAAAGGCCTCGGTAATCTGTCATTTACCAAGGTATCTCCTGATAACGATGGTGGGCTGGGCTGTTGTACTAGTGCGGCGCTGGGGTGGCCTGCGTAAATGGATTCGCTAAGAGGGTTGACTGGTGGACGCGGGAAACGATCGTTTACTTCGATGTCTTTCGCCAGAGATGGTGGATTGCGATTGTCATACTCGTATGCGTACTTTATGTTTATGTCGTTGTCAATTGGTGTTTTCACTGTGCCAACTGGAGGCGTCACAGCCAAGCCGCTCACATCATGAGCACCTTCTTCCAGTTTCTGACCGAACACATCGAATGAGTTTTTGGTAATGTCGTCCAAGTATCTCTCGTCTTGTTTCGTGTAGTATCCGTGACTAATTGGATTAGTTGTTGTGCTGGGGTATCTATTCACCTGATGCACAGGCTTACCGGTTTGTACTGGTATATGGTTTCTATTGCTTTGTACTGGCACAGCTTTAATTGCCACATCTTCGTAGTCTTCTTCCCTGAATTTATTTTTTGGGTAATATCTAGACGCCGTAGGGTTCTCAGTCGTTACTTGTACATTTTCTACCAGGTATTGTTGGTGATATTGTGGTAAGACGGTATTGAAATCATTTTCTGTGTTAAATGGTTTACTGTAACTTACCATCGGCCTGAAAGGCTCAGGGTCCAGTTTTGGCGCACGGAAGGTAAACTTTTCAGGTCTCGCTTGAGTTTCGAAATTGAATTGATACACCGGTCGAGCTGATAAAGGCTTTGGTTTATTTGTATATGGCCGATACGATTTTGGTTTTTTCGTCGTATACAAATCTATTGTTTGTTGAATATCGGCTACTTGTTGGTAAAATGCGTTAGGTCGTTGTTTAGGTTGTTGAACATACACTTGTGGTCTCGGTTTCTGTATGCTGAAATATTCTTGTGTCAGGGTATGTGGTCCTTGCTTCTGTGGCCATATAAATAGAGCATCGGCTTGGCCTATTGCACTGTATGACGGCGGTGCGAATCCATTCTGAGGATTAACATTCTGTTTATGCACGTATACTTGTTGATTAGTATCATAGTAGTTTCTGCCGTCGTAATAATTCTCCGGCGCTGCTGAAGTTTTTGGTTGTTCATCGAAAAAATATAATGATGCTAGTCCGTTATCGTTAGGTTTTTGATTGTAAACTGGCTGCAATTTTGTTGTAGGAGCTTCGTCGTTTTGAATATCGGCATAATATGTTTTTGCTGGAACCGATGTCGGGGAAACGTCTTTACCTATACTGTTAATAGCACTCACTGGTACGTCATACACCACGTAGGGCTTCTCTGATGTTGTAGGTTTCTGTTCGTAAGCTTGTTCCGGATAATCGTAAATTACGGATACAGAAAGCGGTTTTGAAGTAAGTTTTGTACGAGTTTTATATACGGGTTTTTCGACCTTGGGTCTTATCGATATTTCTTCTGGCAAGTTGTGCACTTTGATTTGATTTCTTGGTGGTGACGTTACAATTCGTTGAGTCTTTCTATATTTTGTTGTAGCCTCGGTGTCTACAGGTGTCGTAATTGTTGTATATTGTTCTGTACTTGTGGTCGGATCAGTGGTAGATAGTCGTGTTTTGAATTTTCTATACGAAGGTGTAGTTACTGGCGCCTTAGAATCTATTTTTGTTCTTGTGTATGATTTAGGTCTAGATGTAGTTGAAATTTCTTCTGTAGTCGTCTTTTCTTCAAGAGGTGCAAAGAAATCAGGTGGAGGTGGTAATATTATTCCCGGAACTAGTGGTCCGGCCGGCACATTACTATTGAAGTCAGTGTGGAAAGAAAAATTGTATGGCGGCGGATAGTAGATCGAAGGGTCGTCTTCGTCGTAAAGGTCGGATTGGTTGCTGGGTGGTGGTAGAAATGCTGCGCCCGGCGGAAATCCTTCTGGAAAAGAGCCGTTTATGGATCCAGGGTAGGGGAATTGTCCTTCGGTCGCATTCCCAGGTAGGAATGGGAACGGAGGAATTGGCATCGGCGAACTCCCGGTAGAAGAGTTTCCCTGATTATAACTCTGGGCGTCGGACGCTCCCGCTGGGAAAAGGAATGACGGCGGATATAAAGAGCCTTGGCCTTCTCCCGCAGGGAAGGAAGGGAAAACGGCCGCAGGGACACTACCGTTTGGTGTGAGGAAGACGAGCGGTCCGTCGTCGGAGAGTTGTACTGGAAAGGGCGGAGGCACCTTAGGTTTCTGCGGTAATTTTACTTGCCTTCTAGGCGCCTCGTAGTTATCGATCGGTGGCCAAAGTTTTTGTTCTGCTTCCTTTGTTCTTTCTGGGAATGAACCTCCCTTAATAACCAATAAATGGTCTTCAGCGAGCCATATGTCTTCCTTCTTTAAACCTCCCAGATTTTGTAAATTATCTTTAGACCTCGTTTCTGCGTTCGGTTGATAACTTACAATTCCAGGTCGTTTTGGTGTTTTCGAAAATAATTCGTCTTGTATTAAACCATATTTCCCTTCGGCCACCTGATCGGATAACGTTTTCTTATCCTCATCGTCTTCTCTAACTTTTCCCGTATCCTTTCCCTCTCCGGCGCTGGACATGAGCATTCCGTCGTCCCAGATGCCCTGGTTCCATCCTACGGTGCCGCCCGACTGTTCGGATATATCGCCAACGAATTTTCCACCCTCAGTTTTTCCATCGACAATGATGGAATTCTTTGGACTTCCGTAGTCTTTTTCGGATTTGATTTTCATATGGCCACCGATGAGGCGTTTAATTGTTCGTTGGGACTCTGCAGGTTCAGTGTCGAGGGACCGTTGGTCACGCACGAACGATTCGGGCGGCAGCACGTAGGTTGGCACCAGGACGCTGGCGCGCGCCGCACACGCCCAGGCCAGCGCTATCACCAGCACTGACGTCACCCCTCTCACCATCTGTAACATAAACACAAAAAAACTTTTATTACATTGCCACATTCGACATCGATAAAGCTTACGTATACAGTCCTTGGTGCGGTGAAATATATCATCCATATGGAAATAACGTAGTCACGATTGATAGCGGATGTCGGCTTCCATTTATAGGTTAACACACAAATCAAACAAAATAATGAACTTATCTAAAAATATTGAATTGCGCGTATTTAGTTACGGTCATTTGTGTAAAGTGAAAGGTCCAGACATGCAGTGGGCAGTAAAACACTGGCGGCTTACGCGCCACCACCCGCCTTTTATTAATTTGGCCGAAGCCACCTCCGAACTGGCTGGCATTGAGAATCAAGCGTTTAATTTGGAAATTAGCGAGTAATGATCACGCGACGGGAAGGCCGCGGGGCATGCGACGAAATACGACTTGTCATGTTTCAATTAAAGGCTGCATTCACGTCCAAATCCAAGCACTGTCGCTATACTGGCAATTAAATGTAATTATAAATGACATCGTAACGGGTTGATCATAATCAGTCGAGGCTGCAACAACCGTTCCTGATCAGTGAATTCTATTTTGTCCACTTGTGAGTGATACTATTGACTGTTCATACAGGTAATTGTAAAATACCATTATGACCCGTAATGTTCGGATCACTAGATATCGATTCGTAAGATCTATAATAGCTTGAGGGTGTGTCTGGTATAGGCATTAGTGAAAGGTGGAGTCGTTTAACTCGAGATTGCCTGCGATACACACTCCGTTGAGGATATAATTGTTGCAATAACATAAGCGAACTAACAGCAACCTTCAAATTCCCAAAATATTTTCTGTTCTATATATCAGGTGTACAAGCAACCCAGCACGCACCTATCAAATAATACATTTAAAAATAATTATGGTATTATTTATTGGTATATTTGAATTTATTTTCAAACATTTATCATACACATTTATTTATGCGTTAATATAATAGGTAACTCCACTTATGACATTCAACATATTAAGTGGTATAGGATGCGGTGATTTTTCTTCATAAGTTTTAGACCGGCTGCTGTGTACCTGAGTCACCTCGGTAGTGTAGTAAAATGAAGCTGTGTGGCAAATAATTTCTCATGATTTTAATTTCAACATCGCAGTCGATTTGTCTCACGCGCACAAGTTAATTGTAAATTCTATACGGTACGCCGATTTCTGGAAGGCGACCGAAGACTTATTATTCTATAATGTCAATAATGTATTAGAGGATCTCAGTTTTGTAATAGCGCGGCTAAAGTTCAGTGTGAGCTTTTAATATAGTTTGACATTTGCAGTTAAACATCGAGAGCCATCTTGAATATCCTTTCGTTTGTAACCTGTTTGCCTTCGTAAAAACTTGCGATTGTTCTTGTATAGGAATCCTCGTACCGATTATATTCGTGGTATTTTATACCCGATGGAGACAAATGCGTTGCCTTGCAGTCGCAAGGTGCCCGATTTTTTTTGCGGTCAGCGCGAAACGTGGAGTGTTAGCTAAATTGTGGCTTTGTTTACTACATAATTTCGTTTGCTATTTACATAGGCCTAGAGGATTGACAAATTTCAGATAATGTTTAGGTGGAACTGTGTCTGTAACTATCTAGCTCGATGTTTCTTAAATAATAAGTGTAGAATATTTGCAATACTTTTATATGTCTGGACTCTTCTAGAATATTCGAGGAGATTGGTTGTAGCTATTTAAATTGAATAAATACTGTATCTCAGTATAGGCTGGTGATACTGATGTAACATTGACGAGAAACACGACGCGCGTAGAACAATGTAGCTACATTATACGCTAGAGAGATGCCCAAGCTTTCTTCATTATTTTTGCAGTCACAATGTTGGGAAACTAGATTCATTGTTGATAATTTGTATGCACTGTTCGACTTTGTTGAGGGGCCAACTTTCCATCGGCCTTTGTTCGCTTGTCACAGTTAACCAATGGGACGTGTTGATTGATATTCGTGTGTATATTTTAATTTTATCGTTTAAACATATTTATAGTCTAAACATTTTTTAACAATAATTTCTGTTTCCCTAGAAATCTATCCGAATGTCTTATTGGGAGAACTGTTTTATATTTTTACTTTTATTCATTTTATTACGAAGATTATGTTCTACAGTAAAAGGAAAATAGCTTATGACGATGAATAGTAAATATATTTTGTTCATTCTCGCTGATATGACATAAAAGATAAGTGACGTCAACATCGCGTAATGATATAGCTCTATATAATGTATGCCTAATGCCAGTAATTGTAGGTATTGATCTCCTTGAGACTGCGGAACGGAATGTGGCTCCAACATGTACTTACACAGCCATTATAAATGTACACTAGCCCGAGTGTAGCGCGGAAATCAATTTACCGCTTTACTCATGCTACTGGCCTAATATGTAATTGCTCGTATGTGACACTATAATTTATAGCACCTTATAAAACATGGTCATCTAGTTCGATGTAACCTTAAAATTCATCGTAGCAAAAGTCTAGTCAAGCACAGTATATTCGTCAACGAGTGTTACACGGCTATCGTTAGGTGGCTTTCGTAACTGTAACAAATCGGCTTGGCATTGAGAACCGGTGTAAAATGTACTATTACGTCTGTCCCCGAGGCGTGTTATTAAAATAACGTTGTTACTTGTTTCGACACGTCAGCATACCACGACATGTCACATAATTGGTCGGTAGTTGACGCTGGACAGCTTGTTGTGGGACTCGATCTGATCAATCCGTAACGAGTCCTTAGTGATATGTAGCGAGCGTTCATTTTTAGTTGTACCGTAAAATATACAATCAAGAATACATCTGGAAGACTTCGTAGTAAATTGCTTCTTAAAATTGTTTTCCTTCTGCCTTGATAGCTGTAATGACTACGATTTGTCCGCGCGTGCTGTCTTGTTTGATTACTGATTGATCTAATGATTTGTATATAAAACAATAATTCTTATTCTGGATTGCATACCGAAACTTTGTTTCAAACTCTCTGCGATCGTATTTCTTTTTTAACAATTCTTGTATCGTACATTAATACTAGTTCAATGGGTTTGATGTGGTTGCAGTATTAAAGATATTTTGTTTTCCATAGTTTTTCATGCACTAAGTATAAGTTTAATTATTTTCAAAGTAATAATGTCAGGGCTTGGATAATTGTCGCACTCTGGCCAAGGCAATACCATCTTACAACCAGTTTGTCTATGCGCAATTCCTTCGGCGGCACGGTGCAATTTATCTTAGATGCATGTCATATTTTAAAATAGTCAAGATTTCCATCAAGTGTGCAGCGGACTGAGGACTGCGGTGAACTTGAAATTAACGTGAGAATTGACCGTATTTGAGAATCGATTATTATCTCGCTGGGTTTATTGTAATTACATGGGAGCTTTTATAATTAAGCAATGTGTTAATGTTTCTACTTTATTTCATGAAATTGTGCATAAAAAAACATTTGGTGGCCCAATGCGGTTGGAGGCCGCATTCCAAACGATTCTACCTCCTATTTTATATGTCTTAATTATATAAAGCTGGATGACAGTTGTATTTCATTCGTACAAATCTTTATATCTCAGTTTCTATTATTAGACGATGCTGATAAGCTTAATTAATATGTAACAAAAACTAGTATTCAAAGTTATTTGCGTAGTGATATTTAGAAATGATCTAGAAGTAGTAAGGTGAGCTCGTTATCATTCCGCTCCATTTTAACCTATATACATGTATATTAAGTGATTTTACTCATTTGTAACTTAGACTTATGTTTGATTTGTTTTATATTTGTATTTCTACCAAGCTAGCTTAGGGTCAATAAAAAATAGTCCAATTGTTGTGAATCGTGACTGTCGATAGCTTAGCGAGTGCGCACGCGCTGACTCGGGGCCGAACTAAGTTTCGGAGTTATTTTACTGTTCTTTGTCATGCGTTTCATTGTTAGCGAATTTATGATTTATTATTCTCGTATTAGCTTTATATCCTGCAAGGTTATCGAGTTGAGCAAGAGTATTGCCACGAAACGGATCAATAATGAAATGTATCGGAATTTAGTTTCCCAACCGATATGTCACACTGCTCCCTTAGACCGAGATGTATTTGTCTCTAACATAGAGATCACATAGCTTTGTGTCACTACGTTATTATTCTTTTACCTTCTATCTAGATTTAAAAAATCCAATTACTGTAATCAGAGGTTTCGTCGCGGAAGCAATCTGTGTTATGTTGTGGGAGCCTAATGAGGCACCTTGTCTCAAAAGATTCCCCGTACCCATAATATGGAGTACGTGGTATGCGTCGTAAATGAGCAAACAAGCACTTTCCTTTCTTTTGTTGGTTTGTGACTTTCTTGATTTGTTTCGTAATTTCAATGGTTCTGACCACGTACGTAATCTGTCACATTATATACAATTGCTCGCTCTCCTAGCATCTCGTAATATGTATTACAAAACGTGTCATTTTCATATTTTTTCTTTCTCTCATATAGAACTATTATCACAATTTGCCGCACACATCGTCTTACAATCATTGATTATAATCTTTTCATTTTCTAGGTAAGGATTTTTTTGCAACGCGATCCTACGTTCGGTAAGTATTTATGTTGCCATGGTACCCTGTAATTATTTGATTTGGCTCGATAGGTTGTTATCTATTATGTTGTTTAATATGAGTGTCTTGTGCAACGAGTTTCAAAATTTTTCCGCCGGTGTGGGCGCTACCTTTAGGTGCTTTTCGGAGCGTGGCGGATAAATAGGCGTTATTGCGGACCGAGTCCTTCGCCGTGAGCAAGGAAAGCTAAATATCGTCAATTTTGCAATTGTCATTGAACCATGATATTTATATTTGTATAGAAATGTTTTGTTACATTAGGTCTGACAAAGCGTGAAGTTAATTCGAAAGTGTTTATTGTTTTGAGTGAGATTGAAGATGCTCATTATCATGTATTTTCCTCGACACAACGAGTTTTTGTTGTTGTTTTCTTCAACATTGATAACGTGCTCATCACGATGTGAGCCGGATTCGGTTTTTGTCCTCGCACATATTAAATGACGCAATCAAAAATAATATGCGTCACGTATACATTCTTGAAGATCTAAATAATAATTCGCACGAGAATTGTAAATACAATACCTTATACTCAAATGATGTGGCTACTGCCACAGCACTTGCGTCTTTATTGACTTGCGCATTTAACCTTTTATTGTTAAAGATTTCGCCTACTAAAGTCATGTTGAAGTTGAAGTTCGTCTCTTGATTGAATCAAACAAGTTATTCTCGAGTTGATTTGCAATCGACTTTTAACTCAACCGTACTCGAGGACTAACGAAGGATAGCACGACTAGGTTTAAGTAGTGATTACACAAATAAGTGGATTCTTTGAGATCTGTCAATTAAAATTAAAACAAGTCCACAGAATACATTCATTCTATTTAAATGTTCTATATTTTTTCGATATAAAAACTTTTAAGTTATTTATACTAAAATATGCAGGTTTAAAATTATAACCACTTTCATCATTTCACCAGTCAAATTTAGAATAGTTTTTCAAATGTAATGTCCCAAACTTTCCAATAATATTCAGCCTACACTTTCAAATATCAAATTGCAAATTTTCATTTGCAATTTGATATTTGAAAGACAGACAACATACATTACTCTCTGCTGTCTACACATTTCTGTGTAGACAGCAGAGAGTAATGTATGTTGTGCACGTAATTGTTATATCGTGTTTATTGATCTCGTTGTCAATCTCATCGTCACGATCGGCCACAGCGCTTATGTCACGCCGGTCAACATGCTCCGACGCCGGGGAAACACAGACTTAGGACCAAACATCCGCCTCCTCGTATCTACCTTGACTAATCGCTTGTGTTTCCTACACCGTGTTATTTACGGTTTGTCCAACTGTTACACAAATATAACGGCATGCTTTCATCATGTACAATCCTTTCCTATTCGATATCGCAATTGTGAACGCAAATCGTACACACTTGTAAATAAAGTGTCTCTTCAGTTTCCCTGTGTTACAAAATGTATCAAATGGGATTAGATAATAACATAATGGAATCGCTTTAACATGACATCGAACAACTTAGTAGATATTTGTATCTGCTGGTGACACCGACATCAGTTGGCGACTGTTATTATTGAAGTGTTGACCGGTTTATGGCCGGTCTACTTGCACACGCCCGCGCAGCGCTCGGTGCCGTAACGCAGTAATTAAGCCGTGTATGTCATCTGACGTTTTTGAATGAGCACGTAATTTATTAGTAACGAAGCGTCAAATTAGTATTGATCATGCGTGTCGTAGTCTGTTTTGATTTCCCGTTACGCGGCTTTACGTGTTGGAATTTGAAAATTTTTGTGTGTACTCATTTAAAGTACTCATAAATCATTAAAAATATTAATGATATTGATAGGTATTACTTTAATTAAACGACCGGTTATCTGTTTGCTTCGTATTAAATTCTGAATGGGCGAATGCAATAATTAACATTTGATCTTTGATAATAATAATCTGTTTCCATTCATAATTTGATTGTAAATACTCAAAACGTTACATTTTATGACATGTACAACGCCAGTGCCAGTATAATTGGACATTGTTAATGGTAGTTTGTTCGGAATTCATAACATTGGCGTATGTTCACAGGGCTTAATATAATAGACGTCAAATTGTTCTCTCGAATGCTTTTGTTTACGTTTTCTCACAGTTGTTTCTATATGCTAATGTCATTGGATTTTATGCGGGGGGCGGTGTAAAACTCCACATATAAATGAATATTTTTCAACGTGATCGCTAGCTGAGGCTATGTATGGCTACCAAAAGAAATAGAGCAAAAACACGATCTTACATTTATCGATAACGGTTGAGGCTGCAATAAAAAATCACTTGTCGTGTCACTCTTCAGAACATATCACGATGCAGTCACTTCACTAATCACTTGGTTCAATCACAGGCACATGGTCTCCGAGGGTCACAGGTAGTGGGGTGCGCGTGTGTTCGGCAGGTCGCGCGGAGCATGAGTGGCTGCAGTGGTAGGGGCGCGAGCGTAAATACGCCGGCGTAAGCGCGTGCGCATTATACGCACACTACTACAATATTCTATTCTACACACACAGGCGTGCATCTTGTAGCTTATATCGATTATGGAACTTCCATTAAATCCATCGTGTGTACCTTTGTGCCCTTGTATGATCGATGGTCTAACCGTCGTAACGGTTATTGTGGCTGTGTATTATATAAATCTTGCCCGCAAAATTTTGTGGCTATATAGTGCAGCGTGTGCTGTCTGTCCTGTTTCGTGTCCGGTTCAGGTTATCCGCTGAAGATTTAAAGGCTCAAGGATATAGATATTATCATTGTAACATTCATAGAGAGTTACACATTGTTTTATTTATAAACATGTTTATGTTTCATAAACGATCTAAGCTGTTATATCCTTTTATTTGCGTGTTGGACGGAGCTGTGTTAAATTTTGTTAGTTCGAACATAGTTAGTTTATTGTTATTTGTTTTTTACACGTTTGTGTAATTCTACGATTACGAGGTGTCCGTCTATTCGCTAGTCTGTTGTTGTGGGTTGACTACTTAATCCATTAATAAGGAGAATAAAGCTATAAGATTTGGTCCACACTTCCCCGCTGCTGCTACTCATTTGTATCCAGGGTCGACAGTGGCCACCACTTGTGATCCTCTTCGGTAATATGGGCTAAAGTATAACAATAGGAAATACCAATAGGTCAATTTTAATGAATGAGTGTTTTAGATGGTGCAGTTCAGTTAGCCAATGTGTCATAGTGAAGCCAAAATGATGTGAGACGGTGATTCACGATGTAATTTAACTGCCGTTGTTAGTGAGCGTCTGTCCCAATCCAGCGCTCGTGTCATCGACTTGGCGTCCTCGGAAGGTCGCCGGGCAAGAACGGGATCCGATTTGCATAATATCAATAATACGTTTGCACAAGCATTGGCTCTAGATGTCGGACGATTCGTCAGTCATTGGCGTTTGTGACTTAGTTTTGATACGTGGCTGTTTCGTGGTGAAATCTTGCAGGTTCTCAGTTTTATTGTATTTTTGTATTACCTCGATGTTTTATCGATATCGATCGATGATCGAGGGATATTACTAAAATTTTATTTTTGGGAATGAATTACCCAGAAAGTATCTTGAATTGTTTCATTCAATAGATCCGATGTATGAGGCATCACTAGAATCGGACATCTCCGGCCGCTGCTGATAATCATGATACCTACCATTTCTCCAAACCCAAAAACTTAATATGGTCCCGTGGCCTCCACAAGGCAGCACTTTATTGTCCGTGGACCCGCTGACCCTCTGCAGCTGTAGACGGCCCGCTGTATATTACCTAGCCGGTTTAATCACTTTGTAGAAGCGATTTGCATCCCGGATCTTTTCCTTGGCTTTTTTCCATTTAATAATTTTAATTAACACGCTGCGGAATGTGATCGACGCGACGGAATGCAGTTGGATGTCTAATCGGCGCGGATTCTCTCCATACCTCGTAGTTTTATATTACACGCCGTTGAATTGATATTCTATATTAGAATGTTTGTACACTAACCTATTACACATTATAAAGTCGGACTTGGGATGCTCGTGTAGAGGCTGGCGCTATTGATGTTCATTACAAATATCTCTTTCTCTCCGTCAAAATTATCCACTCAGTTTCAATATTGGCTCCACTAATGAAGAGTGCTAATGCTCTAGTCGTTTGTCTAGCCGTTGTGTGTGTGTGTCCGGTAGTCTTGTGAGAGACATAACACCTCTCATAAGATATTTTCAATGTACGGAACTATGTGTTGACGGAGTCAAATCAACTGAGTAAGAATATTCGTCGATGGACGAGTCAGTGCTCCTGTGTAGGAGTGTGTGTCCAGGTAGAGCGCTGTGTGGACGGTACCTACCAGATGCTCGCCCACTAGGAAGCGCCCGGTGCTGTACGAGGACGCCCACAGGCATAACATCAGAGGTTTCGCCTGGTCTCGAGACCATAGGGCGGAGACGAGATCTTCGCATCCTACTGAAGATAGAGTACTGGTAGTCACTGCAGATACTGTTGCGCGTGTATCTGTTTAGTCTAAGACTAGGACGAGGCGCTGTCGTGGCTCCGCCAGTATCAAGTCAATAGCATCTATGAGCTAACAACAAACGATTTTTCCCCAATATGAATCTTCGATTCGGTCGGATTTCGCCGTGAGATTCTCAGAACCTCGTCGTACTGTATTGTTGTACCACATTCCGCGCCTCTGTGGCGCTTTCGACGACTATTTGGGAATGTTTATGACACTTTTGTCGCCTGCTTGCCGTGGCGTTTGTATTAAGTTGTTTGACCTACCAGACCGACACCTACACAACATGCGATTAGAATTGTTAATTTAGAACCCAAAAGATTTACGAGCGTCTGTAGTATAGTTCTTACGCTTATAAACACTACATTTCAATTTGCGATGTTACCAAAATGTATTTTATATTTTAAGCGAATTTTCGTATCATAATATTACGTTGCCATTTATTCGTAAGCTTTATGTGCTGCCGATTACCACGCTGAGCGTCGCGGATTGCGATCACCTGCATCGGTAATACCACTTCTTATTCCTTTAGGATATCACCTAATGCTTTAAAGTGACATTCTCCCTTTATAGTTTATTTACTATATGCTCTAAAGTGAGATTCCTTTCTGTGACAAGTTGTTGCCCTTAAATGTCCAGGAATCCGAGAAGTCCGAGGACGAGCGAGTCGACACCGGCCGTCACGTTGTTCGTTAATAAATGTCCATGAGCAGCAGTGTACAGCTTAAAGCTAATGATGATAAACCAAGCAGCCTGTCCGATTTTATGCGCTATAATGTCTCCCTTTCCTGTCCTATTCCCCTATTCCGATGGGACGGTAGTCCGACACTATCGGAGAGAATTCGGGCAATAGGACACGACTTGTACTCTCCGTAGTTGTGACTATAATGCTAATAGGAGTCTTATAATCCCAATAATACTTTTTGGTCTGACAGGGTCTTAATATGCTATATATGGATAATCCTCCTTTAAATGCCATACCTATAGAATTATTTTTACAATGGAACGCGCAACTGCAGATTACGCCTCTCGTATGAAACCTTATCAGGTGCGCATAGTAAAATTAAATTACTTGCGAACTATAAAAACTCCTAAGATAAGGAAATATTGTACGCAGAGGCCATGGAACTTACTAGAAGCTCTTCGAACAAGTTCACGCATAATGATAATAGTAAAAAATTATACACGAGTTGGTGCCCGCGACATCGTTCACGTAAGTTTAGAAAGTTTATTTCCCTGAAGGTTCTAAAATCCGATGTTCCAGTTTTCAAAACTAATTATATGTTGCCCAGGCTTTATTAAGCTATACAACAAAAAAAAGTTCCATTCCAATACGTCCATTCCGGAGACAAGCGTGTACAAACTTCCATTTTTTTCTCTACTACTGTTTCCTTAAAACCCCTAGTATTATTATTGTTTTGAAAAATATTTAACACACATACACACTTTTTTACTGTTATTAGATATAAAATTAGTTTCGTATAATTGTTGACCTTCATATATGTGTAACTATTTATATAAAATATAAACTACTACACCGCCATAAAATATAATAAGGATAATTTAGGATAACCCAGCGATATAGGATAGGTTTCAATCGGCTACATTTTCTGTAATGTTTTTTTTAAACGAAGACAGCGGAAAGTTAGGGTTTTTAAGTAGGTACATATTAATTTATAAAAATGTTCAATATACCAATTTTTTCGGGGACACGTTCATTCTTCATATCATAAATATAAAACGGTGCTTTGAAGTTAATAAAATATTCTGTAATTACTATGGTAATGTACCATAAAGTTTCAAACATAATAATAAGCATAATAATGTGAAATAGAAGTGACGTTATGTAACAGTTGTATTACATTCTAACAGATGTCTATGCCAAAGTTATACACCATAAGTTACTTTCTCTGTGTATCCGAAGTCGCAATTCGAGAGTTTAGTTAGTATTTTAACTAGCAATTATAAAAAAGTTTTCTGTTATCTGTCTAAATATCTGCGTTCTTAATTGGGATAATTGTATTTATTTTTCGCTGTCTAGGTAATTCGTTTATTGCATTTCCTATATGTTCTCATTGGGGCTCATGGCGGTTGCCGCTGCTTCATGTTCAACGATTATCCAAGTCGTGGATATCCATCTCGGAGTATGAAAGGCCTTAGACAATTCTTTTTCAGCTGGAAATTACTCTGGCTGTAGCCGGATCCGCACAGACGCGACTAGCTGATGCCGGTGACTTCATCCGGGTGCGACAAGCGGCGTATCTATATAAATAATGTCTGCGAATATAACATTTGTTTCAAATTATTATAATGAAAGGTCAACAAAATAACATGCCAAACGGCCTCGGTAACATTTTCTCCTTTCAAAACACAATATAACATGGAGTGCTGTTGATGTTTACGGTTTTGAATATTTTTTACGAGGAGAAAACAGAGACAGTTGGCCGTAGAATTTGGACTCAATGAACTACTGCCATTTTGTAGCGTATGAGTTGAATGTAAACTAAATAGGGAAATTAATATTTTTAAGTATGCTTGTTTTATTATTATTTTTATATTATAGTAATTCTTCACACAATTTAAACATACTATTAAGTCTGAAAACCTATGGCAAATATTTGATCTTTTATATCGCAAATGATCGTAATAAAGGGCACTTTTAATTTTCTAAGCTTGTTAGTATGAATTCCAAGCTGTGCGCGTGTGTTTGAGCTCTTATACTAATTACCTGATTATATTATTTTAGACCTTAAGCTACGGTGTAAAGATGGCCAGCAACAAAAGTCTTCGTTTTATTTCCAAACCGCCACGCCTTAAATTTTCAAAACATGTTTTTCATCTACCATTTGTCATGCACACCTTAATTTGTCTTTTGGCTAATCAACAATATTATTCACTTTACGATTTACTATTCGCATCAAAGTCCAATAGTAGTTAACACAACGCGGATTTTATTTAATAGGTTTAGAACGAAGCTCGTATCTATGTTTAGATATATAAAAAATATTTGAGTGTCCTATGTTTGGTAGTGCTGGGTTTTTTTGTCAATGTTATTTAGTACATCCTTTGAGTTGGTGGCAAAACACGAAATTTAAATACATTAAGCAATGTATACATTTAATTATACTTAATTACCCAGTGTGTATTCATAACCAAGTTTAAATTCTCTTATTACAAAATACTTTTAAAAATTCGTTGTTTATAGCGCGATCTAATGAATTTCTATATCTGATCACCATTTTATGTGTAATTGCTTGTTAAAATCTGTTTAGTGGAATGAAACTTTACTTTTTGTTATCCTTGTGTAAATTATTAGGTAAAATAAATGAATATAATTAACGCAATTGGAAGTTTCATAATAGTGAGTATTAGGCAATATTGCTTCAACCGTTGCTTTCCAATCGAACGAATAGTACTTTTATCTTTTTCTTGGCGTGGCGTTACTTATTTTAGAGCTTTCGTCTGTACATCGTAGATCTGCATAGTCTTACGGATGGGATTCGACAGAAGAAGAGGGTCAGCTGGTGGCGAATACTAACACATATGCCAATGACCTTCTACTAATGGCCCGCGTTTCCTGAGGAGGAGCGTTCCGCCGACTACTTATAGGCCTGACCCATTATTAAGAGGTAGGTTTACCATGTGGGACGAGCCTAGTAGAGTAGCTCTTCATTACAATGGAGTAGGAACGCTGTACGTCGTTTGCTGCGCGGGATATTACAGAATTATGCCGAGAGGGGATTTCCACATTTTATTATTAGTATTATTCTAAAGGGGGAAAACCACATATTATTAGTATAAAAAGGAATGACTGTACCAACGCTACACTTAGCACACTTTGGAGCTAACACAAAAAGTATAATTTAAGTACGTTGCAGATATTTACGGTGCCAGAAATTTAACGATTGTGATGCATCTCGAACAATTAGGGATATAGCGCCATAAAAGTTTTTATTGAAAAATGCTTTATGTGACTAATTGTGTTTTTCAGGGAAATAATAAATTCAGATAAATAAAAAAGATAATTAAATAAAATAAAAAAGCGTGGATCGTCGTAATTTTTGTGCTTGTGTGCTGCTTGCTTTTGCAATTTTTTTTACAAAAATCTCTGTGAAATAATAGAATAATAAATATTTGTCAGATTGCGCTTGTGCGGCGGTAGCAAAACGGTCATTCCACGCATTTCAACTGAGATTGAAAATTAGTTCAGTTTTTAGACTTAAGTTAGGGCTTCTATAGTTCGTAGTTTGACTCTACGAGAGTACTCATAACTTTTTCACTGTGCGAGCCATATGGTCTCGTGTTTTGAATTAACTTATTTGCAACTACAAAAATTTCACCCGGAAACCATCCCCTAGCACCCTTAGAGGTCGAATTTCGCATGTGCCTTAATCCTAGCACCTATATCCTAGAACCCACTTAAAATTTGAGACTCCCCAGCACTTGTAGTTTCTGAGATTTCACATTACATCCGTGAGTGGTCTTTCGATATATAAGAACACACACACACGGATATGTATATAACAATTATATTCACGGATCTAAATAAACTAGATTGTCAGACGAAATAATTTACACGTGGTTTATGGAATGGTAGCGATACGATCTTGTTGGTTTTGGCATTTCTCATAACGTTTCGCAATACATGCCCTCGTTCTAATTAGTCGAGTTTTAACTTTTAGCACTTCTCTATGTGAATATGGACGTTCACAGTAACTCTTTCTATTGAGCAAGTTTTGTTAACGCTACGTATAACTGTTTGCCACCAGTGGCCGGTTTTTCGTTGACCTTGCATGTAATGGGCTTGTTGATTATGAATAAATTTTAATTGTTTCGATGTTATAACGCTCTAAAGGTAACGGTTGGTGCAATCGTCTTGTAAACATTAGATTGCCACGTGCGATATGTCCGTTCACAATCTAATTACACTATATCCTGTAACGTTGGCGTGTAATTATTTTGTTCGTCATATCAATGGCGGTGGACAACGGCACTCTTAGTCTTTTTAATATTTACAACTGAACACTTATTATAGCTTATTTTACCGCATTTCTGATGCGATGGTCACTGATATTCATAACTAACCCGTACAATTTTCACATCGATCACTACGGCACCCCAATGTCAATAATATGCATGCTCTGTTAATGAGCCATAAAAGAACACAATCATTTATCAAATGAGGCTTAAATAATGAACACACGGTAAGGTTCGCGCTGCTCAGTGTTGAATGCTACTCACATTTGTTAATCTAAACTAATATTATAAACAGGAATCATTTGATTGTTGTTTTTTGTTTGTATAGAATAGGCTGCGAAACTATGTAAGACCTACTTGAAAAATTCTTTTACCACCAGAATATAAAACGTTTTGATCATTATGAAACTTCGATAATGTAGCCAAAGTTATGAAAAAATGTCAAGTAAATCCTTATTTCGCTGCAGATATTAACAACTAGCTGTCCCCACAGACGTTGACCTGTCATATATTTAATTTGTTGTCACTATCATGATATTGAATCATCATTACCATGAATTTATGATTTTTATATTTATGTAAATCAATGAATTTTTACTTCGTGAAATATCCGTGCGAAGCCGGGACGGACCGCTTGTGTATCTATAATCAGAAGTAACCCTAGTTTGTTTCTATAGGCTACGTGTATACTTGTATTGTAACACCGCACTGTCTATTAATCACAATGCGGTGTATAAAAATATTTTAAAATGTACTACATTGTGATGTATATAATGATAATGAACGAATAAGGGTTGTGCATGCACTGCTCTGCGACTGGCACACCTGCAGTTCAGCAGATTGTACGCGTGATTACATTGTTAAAGTAAAGCGGCGCGGGGCTGATGTTGCGTCACGTATATCAAGCGCCAAATTTAGCATCAGGAATGTCGCGACTCTTGATTGACACCGCTCCGATGCAGCAATATTAGTGAGGTGCACAGAACGCTAGGTAGACGCGCAACAACTCGCATCAGCCAGGTTCTTATTTTCTCTATCTGACTGTGGCCAGTCTTAGCAGGTACGTCATAGACTTAAGTCACAGATAATATTCAGTAGAGCCTGTGCACAGTGCTGAGCAAGTGTAATCGCTGTATTGTAGCCGTGTTGGACCGGCACGACATCACAACACAGGCGTGAAGTGTTGGCTGTGCTATGGAACGATGCCTGTTCGCGGCGCATGTCGCGGCGTATGTCAGCTGCATTTGCGCGGCCGCACGGCGCCATGCTCGGACCTATTCATAACGGAGTGCTAAAAATCAAGGTCGTTGCACTTTTGCGGATTGCGGATTTCGGCGCCGACCGCGTACGCCGCGCATCCCGTCGCCTTAGGATATGCACTCACTCTTATACTCCTATACTCACTTTTTTCATAGAATAGAGAGAAATCGGAACCTTCTTATGACTCGGTAGTCGTAAGACGTCCATTAGCATGTGCATAATTACTATGCCGATTCGTGCCCGTCCGTCCGTCGAAGAACCGTCGAATTTAACTCGGAGAGTTCGAATTTACATTTATGATGAATATTATATTTAAATTCTGTCTAATCAACCGTAATCAATGTGAGTAAAAAGAAAAAATCAATGTGAGCAAAAAGAAAAAAATAAAGGCGCCAATCATCTGTAGATATGATCAATCGTTTCACACTGATACTGATTACGGAACAAGAAATGACTGATGCTGACTCGAGAGCTAATTTCGTTAACAATATTACTCAATTTTAACGTCTTCAAGTACTATTGATATACGTTGTCAAATTGATGTACAAAGACTATTTCAGTTTTAATTTTAAATACAAATGGAAACGACGGAATGTGGAGAGGAATCGTCTCGTACAAAGGGCGTTAATATTTTTGTATGGAATCTTAGAATACGATAGTGAATATCCTCGTACGATGAAATGAACAGTGGTGTACCACACGGCAAATGTTATGTCACAATATGGCTTTGCACGTGTTTAACCTTAACAAATAATATACCATAAGAGTCCTTGGGAATCTAGGTCCATGTGGTAATACCTGGCATTTGAGAAAATCGATCATATACAGAAAGCTATAGGTTCGCCGTGTGAAATAATACGTCTTTAAGTAGATTTGAGGATTAATTCAAATAGAGCAACATTTGTAGATACATTGTGCTGTAAGTATTCAAACTGTAGCGGAGAAATGTGCGTGGAACCTTATTTTAATACGAGTACGACAAAATTGGATCCAGTCCTACATTGGACTGTTTCTGTTTATCTGGCTGTTGGTCGCTGTGGTGAATGACTGTAAGTGATTTCCGACACGTCCGCTTGGCAACAGCAAATTCACGCGAAAACTCGACTCATTTATGTCCAAATATAGTC
Source organism: Eumaeus atala (assembly GCA_017140195.1). Classification (NCBI taxonomy): domain Eukaryota; kingdom Metazoa; phylum Arthropoda; class Insecta; order Lepidoptera; family Lycaenidae; genus Eumaeus; species Eumaeus atala. The sequence goes on from JAFELO010002509.1 coordinate 126,983, forward strand.
TTGCACGGTGCATGTGATGCAGATAGTGGTACGATAAGGATATTTTAAACTCGTAATGATAGTTATCACCGGTCTTTTGTTCCATTGCTGGATATAGGCATCTTTCATTAGACGCCAAGACGTCTGATCCGAGAGAACCGTGGTTGTCAGGCGTCATCTCCCACACGTGGCTGGAGTTTACTCAATAACGAACACTTCGGGTTTTGCATTGGTTACATTCAGAAATGAATGGCGCGCGAGATACGTAAAGCGACCTCAGCTCGTTGAAGCATGCTGTTCATTGCAATTGCATAATTTTACTCTACATATTTTATTTAGTCCCCGTAATCGTTACTTAAGGAACAAACTTCAATAACAATTGAATACTAAAAGTACAATTACCTTCGCATTTCTCTGACGAGTATGTAGTTATGCAAGGAGGCGCAGCAACAGATTAAAATTTCATTTTTGAATGCGTTAGGCACCACGTATTCGTGTCGCCTATAACAAATAATAAACATCAAACTATAATCAAAGTCTCCGAGTTGTCTGCCAACCTGTGAAAAATAAAACTGGAGCTGTCGATTTAGCGGTGTGTTAATCTAAATCTTCTGCTTTTTAAGCTAACTTTGGGCATTATTACACATACGGATATTTGGTGTTAAGTTTACGAATATTATATTGTTTTTGTGTAAACGACTCCACGTCGCCTACATAACGTCAACACGGATCTAATATATTTGTTATTCACGTATGTTTTAATCTTTTTTAATTATATTTTTATGTTAAGGACACATTTGTATTCAATGGTGATATAAAACGAGCTCAGTGCCAATAATCATACCAATGTTATAAATGGGAAAGTTTCTATGTATGTTGTTTTGTTGTTTCTTTGCACGAAATACTATGGCATGGTCCTAACGATTCCCGAGGCGGGTTTCTTGTGTATAATTTTTCACAGTTATTATCGGACGCAACCGGCACCGATCGCCAGTTTTAACATATAACATAGATCGATGTAATGAGAAATATGCGAATCTTAAGATTGTGCAACATGCGGTTCAGGCGCGTCAGACGTCGCGGTCGGCGGCTGTAGAAAGTGGTCTGGAAATTATAAGTTTATGGAGGCTGGTAGAAAGGGACCGTAATGCAATGTCCGCTGAGTCTAATGGCCGGATAGTTACAACAGTTCGAGTTACAGCTTCACTTGGAATAAACTCCCGTTCGTACTCCGAGGCTGATAGTGACGGTGTCGACACTACCGACCCCACTCAGCCGGCCCCCGGCTTCACTCTGTTGGATCACAAATTTTTCTAGATTCATAGCCTACGTATTCTCACGAAAAATATAGTTTCATAAAATAGTTCTTGAAAACAGTGCATTAGTTACGAAATTCCACTCTTTTCCACTTTATAATACAAATATTTTATTTAGATAACACAATATTGCAATTTTTGTAGTTCATAATACTTGATAATGAGCCACCTCATTTGGATGTATCTGCCGCACTCAGTCTACCTACTATTCAATGAACCACTCCTAATGATATACACAAAAACATACTTGTAACTTAAGTTCAACACATTAAAATTCTTATCTATCAATTTTAATTATGTTTTGTAACATACCACAAAAACCACAATAAACATAGTATCGAATACATAATGGTCTTAATTAACTCACTCCTAACCTATTGCGACCCTGAACCGTGGCCCATAGTGGAACATACCGAGGCACGGCTGTACATGTTCCCGTCGCAGTCACGATTACAAGCAACATGAACAATGTCCGGCTTACCGGTCAGATGTCGGTGGACGTCACCTGACGGACGAGGCACGGCGTCTTACGCTAATGAGTGCGGCGAAATGTGCCCCGACCTGCGGGCTGTGGCCATCTCCGCATTCCACGCGAGCCTTTGCCGAAGACGCCGGCCGGCTGACGCCGCGCCGGAAAACCCCGCCGAAACATCAACACTACCTCCGCCAAACGAATTCTGTCCTTTCCACCTTACGCAGATGACTCAGATTCCTTTCGCACTACTCACAATAAAAAACCCGTTTTTTAGCCATGCTACAGCAATTTCAATTCTATAAACATGATATTGAGGTAGTATCTTTATAAAATTGTCCTCGGCGCCAAAGACATGTAAAAAAGCGGAATCTCGTTTACGATACAGTGTTACCGATTTGGAAAAAAATACAGTGTGACCGGACTTGATATACTAGGGACGTTTATAAACAACGAACTGGATTTTGGCGGTAAAACGGTAGATTCGGAATATATTAAATTAGCATAACTGAACAGATAATAATTTAAGATGCCGCCATTGTGACGCCGATATCGAGGTTATTAAAAGTAATAAGGCCATTCGTGAATTTGTATTTTTTATATTATCTATTATGTTGATTAACTGCGGTTAATCTTCTCAAATATTTATTTGTCTTACGAGGAAAACAATAATGTTATAATATTATGCCCAAAGAGGTTCAAAGTTATTGAACTCGCATAATCCACCAAAATACATAACCCACAGTTTCCTTTCGTAACACTTCTGTTTTTGGAGATATGAGCTGTTGTGCGAATATTCTATTGCATATTATGATCATCGTAGAACCGTAGGGAAAAGAGGTATGTCAAAAACGGATTCTAATCCTTGTTTGCCAGAATATTATACTAACAAGTGCAAATTTTGTGATAATTGAGAATACGTGTCCGGACCTTTAACAGATAATTCAGATTTCGGATAAATATAGAGCCTGAGAATATATCTATATTTTATTTTCTTTTTACATTGTATTTGTATCTGTTCGCTAATCACTTATTTGTTATTTTTTCGAACTTAGAACTCATGCTCTGGAAGCGAATAGAGGTCCAATACAGCTTCCTCGGATTGCTATATAGCGGGCGTCGGTCGACTATACTAGGTTTGGGGTCGCAACCGACCCGACTCCACAGATGTGAGAGATATATCATGATAAGAGAATTTAACTAATTTAACTATTATATCTACTAGTTATCGTTACGGTAGACCGCGGGGTCCCTCGCCTCCCGGTTCTAACGTCAAGACCAGCGACGCGCGCAAATCACAGGCAATATAAATCCTTTTAATAACTCTACTGTGGCGCCTATTTTTCCTTCACGTTACCATAAGTACCTAAATAAAGTAGTCCCATACCTAAGTTAATTTTATAAATCATCGCACAGGTCATATCCAACATCATCTGATTGAATTCTAACCGCGATGGCTCGCGTAAAGAAGAGTGTGCTGAAGACGCGGTCTCGACACTGACAATGAGGATCACTTTCCACTTTCGCGCGCGTTCCCATGCGATAGTGACGTGAAAAACGGCGGGAAAAAGCAACCCTTGATCTAATAATTACACTCATTAAACACGTTTGAACGACAATCGAGATGGCATGAAAGAGCTGCTCTGAAGGCGCGAAGAAAGGTTTATTGCACAAGGCTGCTGGGATGCAGTGAGAGCATTCTAGTGACTTGTAATGCCCATGAACATGCCAGGGCTCCTTCACTACATCCACCTAATCAGGACTACCAAATATTCTCAGGCATATCAGAATAGGCAAACCGTACAAAATCCTACCAGATTTCATGCCTTGTCGTGTTAGTGGGGTTCAGTAGCCCGTGGTGAAACCAGACAGACACCTTGAGCGGAGCCAATTGAACTGAGGTGGTTGTACATTGTACCCTTCTTGTAAAAAGAGGGGACTTGCAGAGCAGGATAAGGAGGTGCTCTTGCGCGCGGGTCGAAGATGGTAATCTGGCCCCCTTGCACCGTCACGAACTTGGTGGGATAGTCCTATGGTGCGGGGCAATGCCTCTGTAGAGGTGGCGTCGGTCCCTTAGCTCCATTGAGGTACCCTGATGATTAATAGTTCCGGGGCATCTCACCAAAGGTGGCATTGATACGACGCGCAATGGTTTAAGTGTGTATTAGGCACTTCAATGTAAACCGAGCCCCACACACCACCGCCCCCACCCAGCCGACCACCCATCGCGTAAATGTCCCCTCGTCACCAAAGAAAAAAACTGTACGAAACGCGGTATAGTATGAGCGCGAGAAGCTCTTACGAAATTTCGGATCAGTTTCAAAATGATTGACGTGAAAGTGACTGACTTATGTCAGTCACTTTATATGGGTCAAATAGCCCTCTTGTACTGAGCACGCACTGAGGCACTGAGGCTATAGCACGATGTTGATGTTAGGAAGTTTTTAATGAGCCATAATAAACGTTCGCGGCCACTTTATTCGTGGGATCCTAAGGTTTGTAACTAACCTTAGTTACATTTAGGAAACGGATTTCCTAGGGACTAGGATATGAGTTACGTCAACTAAAAATGTGTAATAAATAAAATGACTAAATATTTTGGTAATTAAATATACAAATTATTGCATAGAATTTAGATTTTATTTTGCAAATGAAATGCTTTAACACAATTAAATCGTTGTTATAAAGCTTTACTACAATGTACGGTTTTTTTACTTACAAGAAATACTGAATTTTGGAGCCCGTGTAGGCTGTCGTCGAAGGCGAATGTCGAAGAAGAAAGACATCCTCACAAGAGGATGACTATGTTTGTTTTTAGGCCTTTGTCCATAGCTCAGTGAACCTTCTCCGGCTGGTGATAGTGATGTTAGTGTATGGGCCAGGCACGACTTCGGTTTGAGGCGAGATGGAAACAGACTGGAGCATGTTATACTTTTTCTTCTTTTCTTTTGTTGACGCGGGGAAACGCATTTACGCGCCTTCACTGGCCCTGGGTGGGGTCTTGGTGAGGTGCCCCGGAACAACAATCAATCATTTTTCTCTTAAGTTTTTGTTTCATTTTTCTACTTAGGATTCAATACTACTTTCTTATTTAATTAAATTTATCTGTCTATACAGATATAATACAGCTGTATAGTCGGATAAAAACATGTGAGATGTGAAATGAGATAAGCTAATTATTAAATAAATGTGATTCAAGACACAATTCCAAAAATACATTGAAAGGTTCATCGTGAGGTGTAAATTTAACGAGAAATCGTCTGCCATCACACAGCTGACAACACGAACGCAATTCACGGTTACAATAGATTTCAACGAAATACGGCGTTGAATGGCGCCAAGTGTATTTTTAGTATTTAACTAATTTTGATGTGGACGATAATTCTATCTGATTTATTGGATCCAGAAATAAAAGGATGAAGCATGGAGTGCGAGTGCCAAGGGCGACAGATCCGCAATTAGTTTAGAGAGCTCACTGCCGTCATTAGGATATCTTTAGATTTCTAATTTGATCCTAACGCAGTGATTACGTTACTCGTTTGTCCACTGCTCTATTAATAACATAACTTGAGTGAATCGAATCGGTATATGTACAATTAGATTATATATAGATACATCATCTAGAATAGAATATTATAAAATATTAGTTATATTTCTACTCTATAGAAGGGGCGATTATTAAAGGGAAAAAGCTAAACTCACCACTAGTTACTTGAATCTAAAGATTTGAATGTGTGTGTGGGTAATGATATGTAAAGTGGGAAATATTACTAGCCCTACTTTGACTTAAGGTGATGCAGTATGTCAGACGCAAAATTAGATTTTACGCGAGTAGCCAGTCATTCTATTTTGAGATGTGAAATCCCACGTGGAAGATAGATTACAGTAGAAAGACACGAGCAATGGATGTAGTTGCCAAATAAGCAACATTGTTTAATAAAAAAGTATGATTATTAATTTATCGAACATACTAAACTACTAACTAGACGTATTTGTAATTAAAACGGACTCACGGGTAGTCTTTGCGTGGCCAGGACTCTAGATCGTCATCACAGGACATCACAGACGAACGACTTCTCTGAACGTGTAACCGACTCGTCGCTACATACGCATCGGCTGGCTACTTCACAAGGCATCTAGTTAGTAGTTCCAAGAATTTACGAGCTTCGATTTTTACGTCTGGTAAAACAAACGGGACTAAATATCTCATTATGTACCTAAGTACCTAATGAGATATTTAGTCCCGTTTGTTTGTTGGAAGTGTTTGAATTGTTATTGACTGGTTCTATTTTCTCACACTGGCCTTCCTTTTATGCCGTTGGTTTCAAAAAGTAATGATGCCATAGACTTTTTTTTTGTTTTTGTTGACGCGGGAAAACGCATTTACGCGCCTCCACCGGCTCTGGCTTTGGTCCAGTGGTGTGTGGGACTCGCGGCACATGATAGTGTCGAATATCCACAAAAACCACCGTGAGTGCCATCAGAGTCGCCCTTGGTGAAGTGCCCCGGAACAATAATCATCAGGGCAACTCGACGGTTTGTCAGCAGCCTAAGGGACCAACTCTACCTCCACAGATGGGGTTGCCCAGCACAACAGGACAACCCCACCGACTTTGGGACAGTCCAATGGGGTGAGGTTCCCATCTTCGCCCCTTGCCCCGTGCGCAAAAGCGCCACCTCCTGTTGCTCTTAGGTCCCCTCTTCCTATAAGTGGACCGAGAGTGATTCCTCCTCCTGATCTTTAAGCCCCCTCTTCTTATAAGAGGGGTGCAAAAATCCCCGTCGGTTCAATTGGCTTCGACTGGGTTCACCCCAGGCTACCTAGGCCCCACCGCCACGACAAGGCTTGAACCATGGTGGGGAATGATGGCGTAGACCTGCGTTAGTCCTGTCCGATGTTATATGTCGACTAATTCTACGATGTAGCTCCGAGGCTGGCTCATACATTTAGAAATAACAAGAATGAGTGTGTATCTTGTGAACGCAAGTGCTGGTCACGACTGTTGTGAGTTAACATATACACAATAACTATCAAGTTGCCGTATAAAACGCTGCTGGGGCTGCTGCCCCTCGCAGTAGCATCCGCGTACCCCCAGCATCTTGTGGAGTTTCGTAAAATTCGTTCTCAGCGGATTCCTACGCTCGGATTAATTCAGCGAATTATAGTTACTGAGATCACGTAGGTGTTATAGTTTCTGAGATTTTGTGATTAGTCAGTTAGTGGTATTTAGCTTTTACATATTATGTAGATATGAAGCCACGTGGTTAAACAAAAAAATGAATATGATGGATATCATAATAGCGTACATAATATAGTAACAACTAACAAATGAATAGTCATTAAGTACATGTTAACAGATTGGAAGTACGTTGTTGGTGATTATGCCATTATAACTCAGCAGGAAATACTGTACAGTAAAATGACTTGTGTCTTGTAATTACCATTTTTTGTCCCTCCTACTTTATTTGTAATCGTGACTGGTGCCCACAATATCGAACTTTATAAAAACGGAGCGGCTCAACATGTGTCCATTTATAGGTAAACATTAAGCATAGACACAAACTTGTTTTATATAGTTTTTTTCGGGTGTTCTGTTGATTTTACTTAAAGTGATTCTAATATTCAGATTAATATGCTTTGCCTAGACTTTACCAGGGACGGCCTACCGGTCCATCGCAGCTCATGGAAGATTCGATTGCTGAACTTTAAAAACATAAAAGAGTCTACGCTAATGTTTGTAAACCGCCAATATGTATATCTATGTATAATTATGCATGTTCACTTGGAATTTCAATAAGATTGTGATACGTTGATCCAAGAGTGTTTCATAGGTAAAAACTCGATCTTAGCCTGGACTTAGCCGCCCCTGCTCTAGTGGATGCGATAGGCGCGTAGTGCCCGTTTCGGGTGGATGGCAAGAGATTGCGTCTGATTCTAAATTACAATGGCTCCGCTTGGACGAATGCTCAGTAGCCATTCGGAGTTAAGTGAGTGTTATATCCCTGTCCGTGTGCCTCACCTAATTCATAAAGCTATAGCTTTTCTCCTCCCGAATTCGGTTCTATTGGGATAGGAGAATGAAAATATAGTTAGCGGTCATGTGTTGGCGCAATAATTTGTTTAATTACTTCATGCGCGTTTACCACGCGGTGGACTGAGGTCTATATAATGGACGATTTACCCCAGACTTTGTCAAAATAGTAACTATGATTTCATATGTTTGTTAGTTTTACAGTGGCGTTATTCAGACAACAGTGAAACATACAACATAATCGCTTAAACAAAAGGCGCGCTGTGTGACCCTGTTAGCACGCCTCGGCTGACTAGCGCGCCCTAACAATACATGAGAGTATTTCCAATTATTGTGTCGCAACACTTCATATTTTGGTACACTTGCACCCACCTGTTTAAGACAAACTGTAGAGAATGAATAGATGATACAAGCAGCCTATGTAACTTTTAACTTTATACAATTTAAAGTGTTAGAGAACCTTATGTTCTCCACGCATTCCTTGAAATCGGACGCAGAAGGTTATTACTTTAGACCATAGATTACCTTTGCACTTTCCATTACATGTGCGAAGTTTAAATGCCGGAAAGTAGCTCGTTCTGCGGTTGACGTAAACGTCGCGTGGAAACCCGACACGTGTTAGGTTAAAAACTTCGGGGTCTGTGAAGTTAACGGATCCCGGCCTGCTCGGCGCTTGTCTTTTGTCTAGCTTGATATGGCTGAGCAAAATTGTAACTTACAGTAAATTTCCAAATAAAATAATATTTTATGTACGCATTATAGCGTTTAAAAATAGTTTGACTGGCCATACATGAGATGAAGAACGTGAACGGTTCACATAGAGCACCAAACAAATGAAATTTTTAATTGGAGCGCCTTATTTGCGAGAAGACTCCTTTCAAGGCCCTCGTGAGGTCATCTGGTGTACGCCCCTGTACGGGGCCGTGTAGCTGGTAGTGTGACTAACAGAACACCACGTGTAGTTGTTTCCTATTATGGACTCCTTATTATGTATTCATGACCATTATTTAAACTTAAAATCTTCTGGTTTTTTTTTTGCTTTCGTATGTATGCAGATGTCATTCATTATAATGAGGTCATCTAAACGGATCGTATCGCTCCTTTGAACGCTTACTTCTTACTTTTCTTCCTGACGTTTCGATCACCTTGGACGGTGATGGATACAGGTATACTGACGTAAATCAGTCTATATGTCAAAACACTTTCCAAGATGCAATATGATAACAGTTTGTACAGAACTTAAGTCTCGTAATCACTAGGGGACATGTGAATACAAGCATACTGATGTCATTTGAATTGAGATCTCGCGACACTTCTCGAACATTTGTCCCCTTAACAAGATAAGAGATCACTCACTGGATCGAGTCTAGTACAATCTGAACGAGAGAGTAGCGGATCAGCCGCGGCGTGCCTTAAAATAGCGTGGTTAAAGGTTGATGATGATATCATAAACCTTGCATTGATCTTGAAAGTTTTTGACTATTTTGTATTGAATGATATATTTGTGGGACAAGGACGGCAATAAAATTAAATGGACGTTCTGTATGAACCGTGAGATTACTGATTGATATAGTTATTGTCAATTTATAACTGTTAAACAGTGGCCAATTTACGTTAATTATTTTGTATTGGTACGTTCTTTGTTTCATAATTTTTTTTCTTGAATTTAATAAATTATTGAAATAAATAAATGTAAGATGTCTTTGCTGTCGAATCGGCCCGTCACATACTTGTACCGGCCAGTAGTGATGGCCTTTCTATTTTTCGATTTCCCGTGCTTCAAACGGTTTGTGAGAGTCTGGCAACGCATCTGCACTACCGCTGTCCGTGCTCATCTTAAGGAACGTCCGTGGTCATTTACCGAATAATAAAAAAACGAGTGTACTTTACGGGTTATATACGAAACGTAGCTCTCTCTCTCTTTCTATTGTCACGCATTCATCAGCTTACTCACCTGGTCAAGCGTGCGCATAGAAAATAATCACAATTTTCTCTATCATAAGTAACTCACACGAACAAAGTAAAATTGATTGGTAAAAGTCTATAAAACGAATAATAGTGTGAGATAACAGATACAGAGGTAAAAACTATGTTTCGCAACGAGTCGTCCTCAATACCTCGCTGGTGACCCGGTCTAGAGATGCTGCGGTCAGTGGAGTCGGCGCGCCGCGGGTCACGCCTTGAGCTTAACTCTACTAGTCGCAACGATTACCTCTCTGGTGGCCCGATCAAGAGAAGCAATAATCACAATTTTCTCTATCATAATAACTCACACGAACAAAGTAAAATTGATTGGTAAAAGTCTATAAAACGAATAATAGTGTGAGATAACAGATACAGAGGTAAAAACTATGTTTCGCAACGAGTCGTCCTCAATACCTCGCTGGTGACCCGGTCAAGAGATGCTGCGGTCAGTGGAGCCGGCGCGCTGCGGGTCACGCCTTGCGCGCTTGACTCTACTAGAAGGGACCGTCGGGGCATATCTAATATGGAGTTTAGCGATTACAATGCGGGTATAGTATGGCTATTTACCACAACACTGGGACGAATGGGACTGGAGTTACGCGGGTGAAACCACGGGGCGATGCTAATAAAATAATAAACTAGATTAGGGGCGCTTGATTAACTATGGTTATACCAGACCAGAAACTCTATTTATCCTTCGCAACAAGTACTTCATTGTATATAATGACGGTTGTACTCGATTCTTTGTTGAACAATTTTAAATTTTACATAGCGTTGCATTGCATTGCAGTCGAATGGGGGCTAGCACGACTGGCAGGAACGCATCGCGAATATCATATGGTATCACCGTAAAGTGACCGCTACGCCGTCGCGTTGCGTTCCGTTTCTGAGTTTCGCATGGCTCATTGGAGTGGTGGTGGTTGGGACATCAGCTGCACAACTATCACGTGGATTCTTAGAGTCCGTAGTCATTAAACGAATCTGACTGCACTTTTCTGTATACAAAAAAAAAACCGATAAAATGTCATTAGGTACAGTCTATAACCCATTATATTCATATATAGCCAGCGTGAGAAAATACAGAGGCGTAATCTCCAATAAGAATAATTTAGTTCTAATAAAACATTTAAGAAATCAACAAATAACATTGGCAATAGCTTAAATATTTACGTAAATGTTTCGCTTCTCGGCCTTGAGGATATCAAAGTGTAAAATGTGAGTAAATGTACACGCTCACTTAACCTCACGCAAGGATGGACAGATGCGCACCTGCGTCGCCCTGAACTTGACCACGGATGCGCACGCGCAGCCTACCGCGCCGCTCTCGATATGGCCACGCGCGCACAAGTTTGGCCTGAGACCTTTACAGCTAATTATACTGTCGTGAATACCGCCAAATGTTGCTGACGTACTTTAATGTTTTAGTATACTTGATTTACTTTGTAGTGTCGACAATATTACTAAATAGTTTAATGTTGAGTGGTTATCAGCTTCTTCTCTTAGATATTGAACTAATATAATTAAAATGTATGTATTAAATACTTGTTTAACGTTGGTCTACATAGAAGATATATATTTATCTTAAACGATCAATTATGATGTATTCGTGAACGTCAACTGTCACGGTATAATGTCGATACGGATCATTAGAGACTGTTAATGAGGCGGTCGAATACATTACGCGCCGCCGTCATAATGAAACCTGTTCAGATACTTGTGGATGGATCTAGAATGTTCCACTTGTGCTCGGCTACTTAGATTAACTTAGCGTGGGACACAATGAGCCGCAGGTGGTGCATATTATATGACGACAAAACAAAGTCAAAATCGGGCATGTGCAGGCTCCGTGTTGCATGGGTTTCATAATGAGGTGAAGGAACACAGATTTAGCTGTACTCTAGTGATTATATCATCTTCCTTATCAGCAACCCGGAGGCCGCGTGCTGGACATAGGCGCTCACGATCGCGACAAGCTGTTTGTATCCTGCGGCTCCCCGCGCCCACGTCCCGGTCATCAGTCCATCCGGCCATCCAACACTGTGGCTTCCGGTGTCGGTTAGTCTCGTTCGACTCTCGAGTGTCACAGAGAAACACCGAGCAGTCTTCATAGCTGGCTGAGTGACTATTGAGCTTATTTAAGGGCTCGATTAAGTAGTCTTTAACGTAGGTGATACTATCTGGTCTAAACTTTCACTTAATCAATTACTGTTACGTCGTCTAGATCATAGATGCCTACCGAGCGACGGGGCCGTCATTACCTGCCTCCGTCCCCCGACCACAGCACGACACAGGAGGGAGCAGAGAGCCATTCATTTACAACAATCTACCGTAATTGACTTTACTGAAGCTTGACCTGTATCTTGACAGACTCGCAAACATTTTCTTTTTGTGCACAATATTTTAAGTTATTGCATATTTCATTTAATTTTGTTGGTGTCACGAGGAACTTGTTCTATGAATTCTGAGATCAAGTCTTCATAGATTATGTTATGATATAAGGAAAGCAACGAAATGATACAAATGTACTTACGAGTAACGGAGAATTTATATAAACAACTCGATTATAATATGATGATGTGTTGATAACTTCGCTATAAAACACCAAAAATAACAATAAATAATGATATGTTTAGTCGTATATTTGTAACGTCCCGACCCGTATGTAGAGCGCTTCTATTTTTGACAAGGTCATGTCATAATTATGTATGGCTCATCTCTTGCTAAACTTCTGGTCCTGGGTTCTATCCGGTGCAGTAAAATAGAGGGGCCGATACGCGATACCGTGCGACTAGAGTTGTACTTTATCTATATGTCTGGTTTTGCTACGGGTACACCACCTTGGAGTTTATTAAAATCGGTCATATTTTAGCAGTAGAGTGGCTGGTTGATGAAGAATGATGATAATAGATATTTGTATTCAGTCGCAACCTCAATCGAGTAGTGAAAGTGCTATGTTATAACGTTTAAATTAAAAGTCAGGTTAAGTTTAACCGTGATTTTGTTCAAATATTTCAAGGTTCAACGAGAGTCGTTGACCCAGTGTGAGTAGGGTTGCCGGTCGTATATATTAATAATAATAGATTGATTGGAATTGTATTGAAATAGCTTTATATAGCTCTAGCGCGGGGCCTGGGTCCAGCAGTGGGCATCGTCCGGCTGAGGATGATGATGGTTACAAAGACTATTATAACGAGAAATATGAATTATCTCTAGGAATGTTCATTATTGGTTCTATATTTGTCTAAAAAGTAGATTCAAGGCAAAATGTTGTGATGAATATATTAAAATCCGTTGCGACGGCCCTAGGCGGGGCCAGAGATCGTGACACGAGTCCGTACAGCTACGGTAAGGTTCTAATTACCACAGCCTGCCCCTTGTTACGAGACAGTTTGGGGAGTCGAAAGAATTCAGAATGTGCTCTGAAGGTCCCGTCTGACGAAACGTGAGCTAGGCTAACGCATTCCGTTGGCCAACCGCTCGTGAGAAGTGAGCTATTGAGGATATTTTACTGACTTTATTATCAACGCAACGCAACGTATAATGCAAAACATATTCGGTCTTAATGATGGTTATTCTGTTTTTCTTTTTGCATATACGGTTGTAACAATAATAGTGCTCAGAATTTTAGAGTTATATGGCTCATGTTCATAAAGTAGTTTGAGATTCGAATGGTAAAATAATTTTTCAAATTATGCCAGTAGGTTCTGCCTATCCGATGCAAACAATCAAATCAATCATATGTATAGGTAGAACTAGAATAGATTGCATTTGGGGCCACACAAGCTCGAAATGACTATTCCGCACGTAAATCCACAGTATGTCGTGTGCTCGCGCTCCCGCCGATATCGCCGGAGGCCTCAGCGTCAAGCGATTGGTTTTGTCCGGTCGTCGGCTCGATGGGACAGCAGTTCTGTCAGTAATATATTGGATACTAAAATACACTTTGAAACGTCTAAATTGTAACCGCAATAAAATCCGAAAAAATAGTTTTATTTATTACATTAACATGTAAGAATATAATACATACTGTCGCAACCCTGTTAGTCGTAACTCTAATCGCAATTCCATCATGAACAGTAATCATTGCGTATTAGGAACCGCTTTGATATGGCCAAGTGACTCGCGTCATGAGTGGAGAGAGCCAAGTACGGATGCAAGATATGCGAATAAATTTTCTACAATTGTCATATAATACCTGTAACGGAAAATCCGTTAATCGCGTCCCTTTAAATTCTGTTTACTTTTTCTATCGGTTTCAGTAACCTTTAGACGGCTGTAGACCCGCACGGACTATGTCTTGGCATGAAGTATTCCGTCCTTAGCATTTTGAGGTGTGGTAAAACAAATGTCGTGATATAGATACACCACATTTTGTGATTTAGTTATTAAATTACGTACTGTATGTACATCTATATTATTATACTCATTTGAATAGCTATGAAATTATGTAATAGGTATTCCCAGCACAGATATATATATATATATATATATATATATATATATATATATATATATATACTATTCTTGCACAACTGCAGCCACATACTTGAGAATCATGTCATCTCGAGTGACACATGACGGAACTATGTCAGCTGTGTGTATAAATTTTCCAAAACGCAAACTGTTAACTATCGTGTAAATAGTTAAATATGTGTTCATCTTAGTCACACATGATTCCTTTACTGCAACATAATTCTTTTGATTGAATATATATATGTTTTCTACATTACTATACAACACGTCTGCAGCGCTAACGAATTGTACTAATAATGAACTTCCACTATGTCAAATATCCCAATAATATCACTATTTTCCAACTCTGCGTTGGCACTTATAACAGAGGTAAGTTCGGAACAGATAACCGCTTAAATGGACACAAAGTTGAGTGATGTTCCGCAGTTCCACCAAACCGGACAAGACAAACAACAAGCAGAGCTATAATTATAAATGTTGGTGGGCGGTTTTAAATTTAGGTGGAACAGATTCACACAGATATATGTATCGGCAGAGCGGGGATAAAACCGTGAATCAATTATATTAATTATATTAGGCCAGTGTCCAGTCAAGCTTGGAAGAAGCTAGCAGTTAAATAGCGTTATAAGTGCATACACCTACGTAGATGGTGGCCGTGCACACCAGACGTCGCTTGATATTTTTCAGTGGTTGTAATGTAATCGCTATTTCGCAGTTCTAGCGCGCGTGGGTCTCCAGTACCACAGTCTTGTTGGCGCGATTCTGGTAAATGACACTACCTATTAGAAGTTCTTGTCTTTAATTTTGTACCTTCATTTACAATTTACGATGTTGTAACAATGGTTTTTGAGAGCGTGACTGCAGAGGGTCGTGCGAAGATGGACACGAGGTCGGTTCTAATCGTAGGGATGTATTGAAACGTGCTTACATTGTGAGCAGCTTAACGATCAAAACTCGAGTTTAGCTAGCGTGTGTGCTCGTGTAATGTGGCCACGTCTTGACTCTCAATCAGATACAACAATCTCTTGAATAACTATTATAGGCTCACTGCCCTGCGGGTTTCACGCACGTAAAATCAATCCCAAAATATTCCTTTTTATCGGGATGCAAAATATTTTTATGATATTCCATATTTCAATCTATATCATGGGAGAGCACGGTTACTCTCGCTACTGCGGATTACTGCTCCCCGGTCGTGTCAGTTTGCCGTCCCATCACAATAGGAGAGTGAGGGAAGAAAGCATTTGTAAGATAAGGAACGATACTTCGTGACCGGAAGGTTGAAATCTACGAATGTCAGTACTTTTGTCCAACTCTAGCTGTACCCAGCGCTGCTGCGCCCACAACTAAAATAAATAAAAAGAAAAATTAAATAAAAATAGAACAAAATATTATAAAAACCTTCTCTTTCAAAAAGTTGATAAAGAAAAATACATATACATACCAATTTTCATAATTATCGGTACAGCACTTTTGAGTTCATCGATGACATACAGACAAACATGCATTTTATAAATATAGATTGTGTTACGTACATTGAAGTTACTTTATATAAAAAAATATGTTTCATTTGAACGTCAATGTAGGAATTAGCAATTATTACAACTCGTATATTGATATTGTATGCAAATGAAGGAAGGTCGTTAACAGAATAAAAAACGCGCGTCCTGATGAGTGAAGTTTCACTGTATTTTTCATGCTTGATCATCATGAATGGGGCTCTGCGGCTCTGCTGAAACAAAACTGACAAAGTCTTCCATTCAATCTTGCAGTTCTAATTACATGTATTAGGTATGGAATTCGTATATTTTTGTAGCTAGTGGGCGTAGAAATATTTCTAGCAGGTACCTAAAGTTAAGGGTCGGGCGCTGCGACTACACAGGAATGTGCGCTGCGAGTTGATAAAGTTTTTGAACACCTGCAGTGGCAAATGTTGTTCATGTGATCGCTGAAGCTTACAGACAGTCGTCAGTCGCAGATGCATTGACGTTCCCCTGACCCGATGCGGCTGCAGTGCCGAGACACCTGCTGCAGTTTTATGGACAACTATAAAAAAGATATTCGATTGCCCCGTAGCAGATGAATTGTTCATTTGCATTCACTTTCATGAGACATATTCTGCTTATTGTTGTGTTGTTAGATGCTCATTAATTAATTATGACTTGAGATCACTTTATCTGTCTCAGAGGATATGACAGGTTCACTATGAGTCACTGTGATTGATAGAGAATTGAGGATATCCTGACATCAGGAGTATTGTAATAATGATTAAATGAATACTGCATTATAACATAGAATAACAATCAATGCGTTACGCAAGACATTGTCAAGTTCATCTCGCCGACAGCGGATGCAGATATCATCTCGCCACTCAAAGCTGCCATGAGAGTGTTTCATTACACCTCTAGCGGGGATCACTTGGATGTCTACCAGGTAGTGTCGCGTTAGATCTTCATTACTACAAGGGAGGTGCTGCTATATCACACGATACCGCCGCAAAATGAGCTATGTTGGCGCGTTTAGTGATATATATATATATATATAATTATTTGACACGGATTGTATCACGGGATGCCAGTGGCAGCTCGCATTGGCGTGGTACTGCCAAAGACCGATAAAATCTGGTGGTGGGTTTACCACAGTCCTGAAGAAGTTTTGGTATCCAAGTAATACATTGTAATAAAACTACCTTAACATGTTTTATCGTGGTTTATTTAAGTATTTTATAATCCTGACTTCTAAAATAAATTATAAACGTTTATAAGTTTTACAAGTTAACCAGTCTAGCTGTAAAGTTCTTGAAACGTCGAGATAAATATTATAAAAACTTGAATAAACCGCGATAAAATCAGTTTGAAGTATTTTTAATACATTGTAACATTCGCGTAAACTTAAGTAACAAATTTTAAATTGTCAGTGAGTTGGTGCTACCATATAAACCAGTACAGATAAACGTCTCACTTTTGAGAGATAACCCTTTGGCCATAGTAGATCTATTGTGCCTTGGCAATGCGAACAGACGAAGAACATTAGAAGTAGTGACACGTTTTGATAAAAAAATATCGACCCACGCCTTCTTCTCGAATAGGCAACGTACTAGGGAGGATCTAAAAGTTCGTGGCCTAACCTACATGGAGCTATGACATCTTTTTAAATCTACCGTCATTTGTCAGTATGTGTCATATTGATTTATTGTGCGCAGTTTCATTCCGATACTGCACAATATAAATTTTCTGTGATTATTTGTTTGAAGCAATCTGACGCAATTTTCAATAATGGAGAAAATTTAACACCGTGCCGTCATTAAGTACCTCAATAAAAAAGGCCTATCACCAAAAGACATCCATCAAGATATGGTGAGCACTTTGGGGGAGTCTGCTCCATCGTATTCCAGTGTCAAAAGTGGATAGCTGAGTTTAAGCGCGGTCGTGAGAGCATTAAAGATGATCCTAGGAGTGGAAGGCCTACATCTACCACGAAAGAA
>JAFELO010002509.1:144806-191866 GCA_017140195.1 Eumaeus atala
TTCGGTTGAAACAATGTCTGTAATCCATGATTGTGGCTACGAATTGCTGCCCTTATTCGCCGGATTTAGCCCCCTCGGATTATCATTTATTTCCAAATTTAAAAAAAACATTTGGGTGGCTCGAAATTTCGACCAAAAATGAGGTGATAGTCGCAGTAAATGATTATTTCGCCGACCTTCCGGAATCTTTTTCTTTCGAGGGGATAAACAAGTTGCAGGTCAGGCAGAAGAAGTATGTTGAACTAGATGGAGACTATGTCGAAAATTAAAAATAAATTTAGATCCACTTTTCTTTCATTTTCTTGGTCGGGCTTAGAACTTTTAGATCCACCCTCGTACCTAGTACCTGCTCTATGTAACACTGCTAACAATATAATTGGTATAATACGAGGGGATTGAAAAATCCAAGAAAACAAACACATTAAATCAGTTATATTTTAATTTTTCTACGTAATTACCATCAAGTTTGGTCCACTTTTGCCACATCCCATTTAAAGCATTTAGACCGTCGAAAAAAAAAACATTCTTCCTTGTAGTCAAAATAATGTGTCTACTGCTGTTTTGACCTCGTAGTTTGTCGAAAATCTGTGACCTTCCAAGTACTTTTCAGGTTAGGGAACAGAAAGAAGTATGACGATACCAGATCAGGTGAATAAGGCGAATGAGGTAACAGTTCAAAACGACAATTATGGACTTCAATCATTGATAGCACAGACGTGTGAACCACGGGCGTTAGTTTGATAAAACATGACTTTTCTTCTGAACATTTATGGACGCTTTTCTTTTATTTCCTCACGTAAACGACGTAGTTAAGACACAGTAGTAATCAGAGTTTATAGTCTAACCCCTTTCATGATAATCAATCATTATAACCCTTCGTATCCCACAGTATTGACTACCTTATTTGCCGTTAAAGTCGCCTTAGCCTTTTTAGGAGGTGGTCAAATCATTTGCATCGGCTTCAGATAACTCCAAACAGTTACGTGAAATAGTCTCTCGCGTCCTTTTTCGTTCAACTGAGAGCAGTCGCGGAACCCCCCTCGCAGGCACCCTGTTGAAACCCACTTCGTTTACTATAATGTTTTGAGTTCGTTCATAAGATATGCCTATAACTTCCGCTGTCTCTAATTTTAAATTTATCTGCGGTATCCCATAGTTAAATGAAGTAATTTTTTTACATTTTCGTCAGTAGTGGACGTCGAAGGCCTACCAGAGCGGGGTTCATCTTTCACACTCTCTCTCTACCACGCTTGAAATCTACGATCCATTTTTTGATGGAATAGTAAGAGAGAATCTCCTAAAGTAATGAACACATCATCATGGATAGCTTTCGGTGATAGCACCATCTTATGGGGGAACTTAACGACGGGACGCTGCTGGATTTCCGACATTTGCAGAAACTATGTCCGATTGCTTTGTTAAAAAATTATAATATCCCAACTAATTAACATACACGTTTCGAACTTCACACAATTAACTAGTCTGAACTGAACTAAATAGTGTGGGTCGATTCGATTTTTAGAATGGAATGAATCTGTGTTAGGCCGAGTGCTTTTCAATCCACTTCCGTACCTTTGTTATTCATACCACAGCTCAGATACGAAGTTTTATTGGCTCAGTTTTGTGGGAAAATTTGTAGGACGATTTACGTGTAGATGATCAGCTATTTGACCAACAATCGGTGTGACAGAGTGGTAACGTAAGCGACTATGCCGCTACGCCAGATGTCGGAGGTTCATATCCCGCTCAAGTCGTGGATGATTCATCACCTATGTATTATATGTATTTCTATAAAAACAATCTTAAATATATAAAATTTCTTAAATTTATAAAACAAAATATATAAAATATTTTTCCTGTATAGGACGCACACACTTAAATGAATGTTGGTTCCGCAGGACGATGGCACCGGAAGCCGTGGGCTGGTCAGGTGTCCGGTCGGCACTAAACCGTCATAACGTTGTGACTAGTAGCTTACTTATGTCTCATAATATTTCACATTAAATAGTGTAATAAATACGAACTATCTACGGAAAACATTTCATTTAACATCATGTACCAAATATAATTAATTAGTTCATATGCCTCTGTTGTGTAGTACCGGTAACACAAATCTTTACGGCACTCGCGTGCTTATGACAGGACCAGGCTAGCGATAACGCCACAAATCATATATTTATTATATGCATCCTTTTTCTGTAAACTAATTGTACACGGGTGTATACTGTAGATGTAAATTGTACCGCAATTAGTTTGATTGGCGTATTTATAAAACATCTTAGACAATAGGGCATATGTAATTGCTGGGTAATACCTACACCGTGTAACACACAAGACTGACGCGATTACTTCAGTAATTGCTGGAACTTGTCCCTACGTTTTATTCTCGAGTAATTAATTTTCTATATCAATTAACATTGCACTGCGATCCAACAGTCGGTCACAAATGATTATGTACCTACGTTCGAACACTTGCCAATCGATAATTTATCCGTTTGTGTCTCACGTATAATATTAGAAACTTTATCGTGTAGTGTCTGTAGTGGTGCCATTTATACGTGTGTTATACATACGTCATGTGTCTATACAAATATCTATGTATTTATCATATTGTAGCTGTGTGTTCTTTGGCCCCGTGTTAATATTTGTGCACGCACACATCGCCGCTCCCCTTGGGGAAGGTTCAGGTGTATGATAGGTTATTGTTGGTAGTTGTTTACGTAACCGACTATGTACCTACTTGACACCACCATTTATGTCATTATAGACGTGTTCGTGCTATATAAGGAATCCGCAATTTTTTATCTACTATATATAGTACAGACTACAGGCCACACAAAGCAGCCATGTTTGTGTAAACACAAAGATGGCCGCTATTCACTCCAATCCCGGACCGACTACACTAACATCATCGTCACAGCATGCACCTGCTCACGTCTGAAAATACTCCAACATGTTTTATTAGATGCCGAAGCAAAACATGTTTCGAGCGCTAATTGCTAGAGATGTGGAAGGTTCTATACACCGTAGAAACAAAGTGCTCCTACCAGGCTTTTCTTGATTAATAAATTAATAGATAAATATTTCGATCAAGTTATATATTTGAATATGATTGAATAACACATACATCATGGATAAAAAAGGCAGATTCCCAGTACCGGACTAGAGTGGAAACCGGTGGTGGTTTTAATTCACGCGCAAAGAATTATACGTTTTAATTAAACTTTAAATAAATATATTGAAATTTGGACTCACTGTCCTATACAAAGGACAGTGAGTAAGTTGTTATCTCATCTTTATCTCTTGTTCCTACCAAAAAATGGAATATTAATTCATCAGTCAGGTATTTGATGACTCAGCAAATTGAGGTGTTATATCTTGTACAAGAATTTAAGTTTTCTCAGTGCAAGTGTAGGGTAGAAATATTAGTGTGACTTTTAAGAATACCGTGTTGGGAATGTTAAATGTTTAACGCGATGTAATGCGACATATTGCACTTTCGAGATTCACTTTCTAAGAAAGTTGTAAGTTGAATATTTTTACATTTTAAGTATGGAATACGTCCGAAAGAATTTTTATCAGAGTTTCCAGAATATGTGTTACTAATGAAAGTTATTATGCTAAGAGCGGCACAGTTAACGACATATACATTCATTTTTTCGCGTGAACATTGCATCGTCTACTGCTATAATATTTTCCGATGCTTTTAGCAGACTGAGAATCGGTTTTTTAATTTCATTCTTATTTTTGAAGTGTTGGTCAGATTGTCTGTGTAGCTTTTGGTTTGCTAAGTTCAAATCATTTTGTTCACACAGTCTCGTTACAATGTTCATTGTGCAGCGGGTAGATTCTTATGCCATAGTAAAATTTATTACCTCCTCGGAGGCTTACTCTCCGGAAACATTAATCTAAATACAAAAGTGTTCATTAAAAAATTAATGTGTAAATTCCACTTTCACATTATGTTCTAATCACTTTGTAGTCTCTATTGGTTTTGATCACTATATCTTTAAAATATGTTACTCAACATACACTAAATATAATTGCCCTTTCCCATGTAACAATGGCTTTTAAGACGTGCCGAACTGTTGCGTCTAAGTAGTGTCTTTAATTAGAATGGACAAAAATGTTATCAGTATGATTTTAATTGGTTTTCGTTGTAACGGAGCGTATGCTCAAGTTGTGTGCGTTCCCATTATGCAACTGTTGTGTTTTCTTTCATTGTGCATTGATGGGAAAACAATATTACAAAATATATTCAGCTCGAAGTATTTAATGTTTACATGATTATGTTAACTTTTTTAGTGATGATTTTTTTTACTTTATCACAATAAATAATTCTCAATATTTAGGCAAGCTTTTATGATTTACCATATTTTATGCTTTTACCATAGTTTGACTTGTAAAAGTAACATATAACCCATATAACATATATATGCCGGTAATAACGAAAATCTATTACGTTACAGAATTAATGCTTCTGCGGCAAGCAATAAGTAGAGACGGATATTTTAATAATTCCGTGCGCTATGAAAAATTTCAACCTGTTAGGGCGAAACAAATGATTTTGTTTAAATAAATAATGATTTATTAAACTTCACCGACAATCATATGTACTGCCAATTTGGCATATTGATGTTACCTAATAGAGCTCCGCTGCGCTTCGTTCCTCCCGTCTCAGCTTAAGTCGGTTTCGTCGATTAACCTGTACCCAATGTGTCATGGTCATTACCAATAATGCTCAATTTTATTTGAATATTTCTTCCGCTTTTTATGGAATAGTCCCCTGTTCCATAAATCAGAGCCATTTACAACTACCGACGCCCATGAACATCCACAAAATTACTATGCGGGTGCGTTGCCCTCCTTCCCGCCCCTCCCAATGGGCCACCGGCTACTCACAAACTGTACGAAACGGGACACTGAAGATGTCACTTTATGGTGGTATTATGTGAGCGAGATGTACCTCCGATAGTGCCGGCGCAATTCCGTTGCATAGGAGGATGTAGTGTCATGCATTATGCATGGCACTGCCTCCGCCCATGCTACATGGCACTACCTCTGCCTGAAAAGTTGTAGTGGTTTATACACTGTCGCCTCATTTTTAAACCTTGGTCCATGGCATGTACAAGTGAAGACGTAGTGGTCACTGATGACACACAATTAATATGTACCAATTTTTATTTCAGGTATGCTTCAAGATGCTCCCAGAGCTTATTAACCACCGTAAACTGTAAGTAGATGTAATATCCTAGCCATAAAAAAACATTTGACGGCGAAATAAAAAAAATCCCGAGTTCTTTATATTAAGAAAATTGCACTTGACAGACAACTTTGTTCACTGCGGACATTAATCCCTCTTTAAATGGACGCCAAAAAGGCATGAACACATTTTGTTGTATGCTATCGACTTAGTACTATTGATTTTAATAACGTTTAACACCACACAATATTTTTCCTTTTAACATGATTTTGATTGTGAACTAAGTTGTGAATGATGAAAACTGTTGTGAGCTTTTGTATTTACATCATCTATCAGTACGTTTCTCAAAAAAAGATCTTTTTACGATTACGTAATAATCAAGTCGGGTTCTTAAGCTTGTGCGAATGTGCCGTCATCGACAAGAAGAGACAAACAATACCTATGAAATAATAGTGTGAACAATTGCATATAAAATGTAATTGCACAAATTATATTGCATGCGAGGCAATAATTACTTCAGATTTGCGTACACTACTCGAGATTAGCGTTTTCAATACGCCTGTTTACAACTGCTATATACGGTTTATTGCACGTTTGGTTTAGCCAAGTATCTGCTTTATTTGGTATCTCGTTGCCAATAGGCTATTACGGTTTTCAGGGCCGACTCCATGATTAAATGAGCCTATATGTTGAACGGTCGACCAACACTTCGTTTTCCTAAACGCGGCCTCCGCTCCAGAACCTTAGTGGCGTGATATCGGAAGCTTTAGTTCTCTGCCTAGCGGAGTTAAGTTCTTCATCTGGCGGGCGGACGATCTCCGTGCAGTAGCTGGCCCGAGATGGATGCGAGTAGCAGGAGATCGGCTGTCTTGGCGTTCCTTGCAGGAGGCCTTTGTTCAGCAGTGGATCGATAATGATGATGATATGTTAAACGTTATTCGTTGTCATTCGATACATACACTACGAATGCTTATATTTTAAATGAAAATTAGAATTTAACCTAACATTAAATAGAACAACAAAATCAGAATGTTTCGACTGTCACTTGCATGCGTCAAGCCGAACAGTATATGAATACACACACATACATACGCCCTACAAACATTACGCCCCCTAGAACGGAGTCGGGTAGGAGTGAAAAGTGGTTTAGGCGCGACTGTACTTTTTGGGTGAACAAAAATCAGAAGTGGCGTCAGATTTAAATTTTCACTTCTTTCGGCATCCACATTAGAGTTACAAAAAAATGAAGCTTTTAGATCAGAATAGAAATTCTAACAGAAGCACGAATGATTCCATGAGCACCCTGCACGACCTCTCCGAATTGAATTTTAGTATAGTAAGGTTATGGGAGTGTTTGTTACTCTTATACTACATATGTTACATGATAGACAGATTGTGATAAAGCTTTACAGATAATAGTAATTGCGAATGTCAAAAGGTCAGGCAGGCGCTTGCTTTATCTGAGCATAGCCCAAATGAAGCATCACCATTACTTACTATTCCTCGTGTTAGCGGACCATTTCATACAAGGCTTCCGATGTGCACCGCCGCTCATGTCTACAACTATACAATTACACCCACCTGAGTGTCACATAATACTGGTCCAAGTGAGTGGTTGAAATGTTCATTGGAAAGTGGCTATAGAGGTCTCTGTTCCACGTATGATTAGCTTTCTACATCCCATGCGTCGCAATCCGGTCTCCATAGACCGTACCAAAGGCGACAGCATAGCCTTCGTGATCGCAAGATAGAAGATCGTACGGGCCCCATTAAGGCAACAGATACCATAAGGCAGGGGATGTACATGCTATAAGGAATGGCGTATGTCACAAGGTTTCCATTTACCTTTATAACTGAGACCTTTAACAAATGCTTACACGACCCGCTGTATTATCATTTATCAGTTTCGTTTTCAATGAAATGCCATTCGCTACGCAACACGCGGGCCACGCGGCGTGTGCGCTTGTTCAGACGGATTAAACGACTTTATCTGCATGTGTGGACATGCTGCGCACCTGCTAACATCCACGTTATATATGCAAAGCTCAGCTGTAGCATAGTTTGTATAAAGAAACTTGCATATTTTAAGCTGGATATTTTAGAACTTGGGTATCTTTAATTTTGCCAGAGGGACTCTTATCTGTTGTGATTATAGCATTAATTTGCGAAAGCAAAGGCAGAAGAAGATATTAGCTTTACGCGAAAGTCAGCACAATAATATCGTCTAGCTATATGCGTAATGTTTTCCCATAATCATGGGCGATGTACAGTAATCTAAACGTCGCGTCGGTGTATAATTGATATTGGACATCGAATCGTTTTTTATTGAGTGAATAACCAGACCTCATTTTCATGTCTTATCCCCGTAGTGAATGAAGGCAAGATCCTTTGTGTAATGTTTGTCATTCCGGACTTAGAAATGTACTAGATGAGCGATAATAGCTACTAATTCACGCTTCTTTCTGCTTGAGCCAGACGTACCTCCTCGATGCTGCTGTAACGTAGCCATAGCGCTATCTTTACAGTAGTCGAGCCGTCATGACGGCGCGACTTCTGTAAAGATAGCTGGCGCGATATGGCTGCAATATAGCAATAACATGTAAAATTAAGGTAAGGTAAGGAATGATGAAATAAATTATTCAATTACTAATTAACTGTGGGTTGTATTACTGTCTCAATGTACAAGTTATTTTTCAGCCTCCATATTTTGTATTTAGTTGTCTTATTTGGTATTAGTTTCTAATGGCATTGAGAACTAACCCACATATGGAGCTTTTCTCTTTCGCTTTTCACCTATCGGAATAGTGAAAGTATTTCGCTTGTTATGTTTTAATAGACCTGTCAAACGATACAGATAATAAGTTAATTTATTTTGGATGTTTTCACAAGTAATGCATAGCATGGGACAGTAGAATTACTCTGATACTATCAGGGGCATACTACATGCACATAGGTTTATTTAGATATCAACCGGCTATTCCAAACGCATTTAGCTTCGCCGTTCTAAGTACTATATGTTTCATGACGCAATTGGTTAATCTTTACACCACAATACGCAGATATCTAGTACCCTTTTTGCATGAACTTCGATAGTGTGTTATCGAATGAAATGAAAAAAGTATAATTTTATATTTAGTTAGGTGTGCCGGCGGTCGTTACCCTCGCAAGATATATGCCCCACGCCATTAATTTGTATAGCATAACACTGTACCGGATATTTTCTTGACAGAGTAGTAAAGGTTGTAGCAAAATCCGTTCCGCCATTTTCACGCGGTGCGCGGTCGATTAAAACAGATAAGACTCAAAATGTATAAAAATCTGGTGGAACATGTTCTGTTATCGAACCTAAATATCTCCTTATCGAAGCAATAAATTTACGAGAATGTTAGTCATTACAAAATAACTACTCTTGCACTGTTTGTTGCTGTAAAGCTTCTGACATTTCGGGATGCTGAAATAATGAAATAACCCGTGATAACATCCGTAAAACTAGTTTTATTGTGCTAAGTATCTCCAACTAAACTTTAGTGAATATCTTCCATGTACCTACACGTTTTCGACCCTCGGTAGCTTTAGTGGGATGTATAGTAGTGGGCTATGTAGTACACGTGCAATAATAATAGCACGTGCACTACATAGCCCAAGCCATCGTGAATGTCAAGGAACATGGTGGCCAAAGACAGGCTTACAAATTTATTATTATTAATAATAATAGCCTACCGTGTCCCACTGCTGGGCAACGGCCTCTATACTCTTTCAACGCCTCTCTGTTTGTAGCTAGATTGGGCACATCCTTCCGAAAGAGGTCCAGCTCATTACTTACATTACATCATCCGGTACTCTATATTAGTTTGTGTATCTATACTAACTCAATGAAGCTTTAGAACTTGTTGTTTGGTTGTTTATTTGAACGCCCTTATATCTGGAATTACAAGTCGGGATTTAAAAATCTATTTTTGTGTGTAAAAGCTACACGCGGATGGCTATGTAGTGCTATATACCATGACGTCTCCATCAACAGGACTGAAACCGCGGGGTGCTGCTAGTAATTTAACAGAGCTTAAATTAGGTATAATTACCCTCTTTTTTTGGTGACGCGGAGAAACGCATTTACGCGCCTTCACCGGCCCTGGGTGGGGTCCAGTGATGTGTGGGACTCGCGGCACGTGATAGTGCCGAATACCCACAAAAACCACCGCGAGTGCCATCAGTGCCGCCCTTGGTGAGGTGCGCCGGAACAACAATCATCAGGGCGCCTCGACGGCCAGTCAGCCCCCTAAGGGACCAACTCCACCTCCACAGATGGGGTTGCCCAGCACTACAGGACAACCCCACCGACAGGGACATTTGGGACAGTGCAATGGGGTGAGGTTCCCATCCTCGCCCTTTGCCCCGTGCGCAGAAGCGCCACCTCCTGTCGCTCTTACGTCCCCTCTTCTTATAAGAGGGGTACCGACAACGATTCCTCCCCCTGATCTTGAAGCCCCCTCTTCTTATAAGAGGGGTGCAAAGATCCCCCTTCGGTTCAATTGGCTTCGCCTGGGTTCACCCCAGGCCACTAAGCCCCACCGCCACGACAAGGCTTGAACCATGGTGGGGAGATATAATTACCCTAGTCAAAGTATTTAAACGATCAATACCTCGATTAAAATTCAATTTGATGGCCTTTTAGGTATATCATGTATATGGTATAGGAAAAATATCTATTAAATTAGACCGAGATAACGGTTTGATATTGTGGACTCGTTGAGCGCTATTGTTGTGCTGTACATTTGAGTTCTGAGGTCGAAACTGATTAGGCGAGTACGACTTCGCCCTCTCTAAAACTTAATGTTGTCATTATATTGAACACCTTTTGGATGTGTACAGTACAATTAGCTTTACATTAAAACATAACGTTTATTCTCACTCTTACAGGATTATTACGGGAATCCCGTAATGAGAATTAGGATACCAGTTACCAGGTGAAGGCTTCACGCATGCCTTACCCATGGTACACGTAAACGTTAGTAAAATTGTATTTGAGAACAACACAAGGGGGAGCAATGGTGACCCATTTCCGCCTTCCATCCAAATAGGGCTGATCCTATTTTTTTTGCTTAACCTCTAATTGTGCTGATCTTTATGTGGGTAGTTATCAAAAGGCACCGTTTACTTGTTTGTTTTGTGCTAAAACACAACTGCAACATGCAAGCCCGCCCATTCCTAGAATGAAATTATAAAAACATTTCTACCGAGACCTGCTACTGAGGAATTGATCACCGTATTAGGGCCTTGTTAAGTCGATTGTATGATAGATCTTTGTGATAAATGATGAAAACTGTGTCACATGCGCACCGGCGACGGTTACCGACTGGTGCTACTACAAATTGCTTTGAGATATTTCAAAGATTGAGGAATTTAAATCTTAAAAGGTTACACAGAATGAGTTTCGCATGGCAGCGGTCACGACTCGCCTGACATTGTGCAGTGCAGTACAGTACAGCTCGGTGGCCCAGTAGGTATTCATTGCTTGTATATATATATATGGCGCTCTATGGGGGGGGGGGGGTTATGTCTAACGGTGGACGTCAACCGGCTGATGATGATGATGATACCTATGAGGCGTAGTGAAGTTTGGACTTAAGGAAGGAGATGGAGATTGGTAGGTGATTCAACCGTATAGGAACTTCCTTTTACGGTTGAATCGCCTACCAATATGTTAAAAATTAAAACGTTTTTGCTTTCGCGAGGAAAATACATTTATGCAATGCTACCAGCCCTGGGTGGGAGCGGATGGACTCCGGGATTAAACGTATGGGTCAAGCACACATGAGGTTATGAGAAGTAGCAATAGTATGTGCATTGGGCGTAGTACCCACGCGTGTTTAATGGACGGAGCGATGGCGATGATGGCATTGTGCTTAGAAGATTTTGTACCGCAAGGGTATGTAATAGTACATTTAGTTGCTGTTCGAGGCAATTATTATGTTTACATATTCAATTCTTTGGACTCTTTTCCTCACGCCCTCTGTTTACTTCGGCTGAATGTTAACGTAGCATGATGTCCGCCTAATGTTGACAATACAAACAGCAGAGAGCATATGGTCTGAACTACAGGACTTTTTTTTCTTTTTATAATTGATTTTTTGAGGAATATGAGCAAAACGAGCAGTGGTTGTTAAGTTATGCCGATGCGCTGACTCCCCTCAACCCTTTCTCGGTCCATTCGGACTCCCGTAATCCACAAATCCGCAATGCGAATGCATCGCTGTGAATTGTCAGAACACGGGTAATAAGTGAGCGGAGGGTAACTGGATGCGGCTGATGTAATGCAAAAATGTCTTTTGTTGGAGTTATAAGGAGCCTTAGTGGAACTCCAAGGATCTTCGTACTTCATTTGAGAATGGAGGAAATGCAGTAGCAAGTATAATGCATAAGGTCACACAGAGCACACAATATTGATATTCAGCGCGGGTACATAAGCGACAACATTAGTATATTTGATTAATATTTATCACGGCGATAAAATCAGACACGGAGACGCATCAGGCGGATGCTGACGGCAGCGAGCAGTCGCTTGCCAACAGAATATGTGATACAATATTAATATTGCTACGGACATTTGTTGAATTAACTACAAGAGCTCCTACGGACCGTAGACTTCTTACCTGCCGACAGTTTGCTCAGGTCAGTATGCCATACCAATCTTTCCTTGCTAGTCCTTATGTGCGCATTTACTATCTTGCGCATACCTTACTTTCTCAGACTTATTAAACATCTGAAGAAAGCTATGCACTTGCATTAGTATCGTGTTTACATTCTGCACCGCCCACTTTCCCGTTCGCTTTGGTGGAATATGACCGTCGCTGTGTTCTAGTTGCGATGGCTATATGCAAGTCCAGTTTGTAATTGTTGAGGATAACGAGTGCGACCTACATTACTACATCAATCGAGCGCTTGCATATTATTAGCAATGTATGTGGTCTGGTATGTCGAGTGAATTCCGCCGCACCTGCGCCTGGGATGTCGTACAAGGCGGTGCACATCGACTTAATGACTAGGTAACAGCTCAGTTGTATAGCACGGCTCAACGCAAGGTATTAGAGAGTGCTCTACGATTGAAAAGCATCTCCTCCAACTTATTGTCACTGCTATAAGGAGCCACCTCGGTATGGCTAGGTGTACCTAGTGAGCGAGTGCTGTTGCGTTTTCTGCGGTTTGTGCGCTTCAGGTAGCCTATTATAGGGGAGGGAAGAAGGAGGCCCACTGCCGCGCGTCCTGTCGAGCCTGTTGGGTGAAGAGAGAGGAATTGAATTCTATACAATGAAACTGAATACTCTGTAGGTACCAAAAGCTTTAACTGTAAATGACACTAAAAGCTTTTATTGTAAAGCGTTCCAAAACTACTGTCAACTTTCGCGTCTTAATGTAAAACTCGAATAAATAGTATGATTTTTATTCTATTTCAATTATCTAATATTAGTTTTTAATGTTATTAGGATTTAGTCATATATAAAAAAAAATGCAAAATCTCAACGCGACCTGTTGCTAACTACCGACTGCTGACTGCTACATGAATCAGCGTCGCTGTAGGTCGCCGCTGACTGCTGAGCTTTATTAGGCACGCCGCTTTCCGTGTCAAGGCGACGTTGTCACTAATCTGTAATCTATTATTAAATCGTTTCTTGCCTTTAGTATTGTGGATTTTTAGTTTAGACTTAATAAAGCAATGCTTTTAACCATACTTTGTAAGTACTCCGCTATCACACATAGCCTTACACTTGGACTGAAGTTCCTGTGGACTTCCAACAGCCAGGGGTACCTATACTTTACGAATATATTTAGCTCCCAACAGCCAGGACCACCTATAGTTTACGAGTGTATTTAGTTCCCAACAGCTAGAGCTATTTATTGTTTGTGTATATTTAGTTCCCAGCAGCTAGAGCCACCTATACTTTACGAGTATATTTAGTTCCCAACAGCTAGGGCCACCTATAGTTAACGAGTATATTTAGTTCCCAACAGCTGGGGCCACCTATAGTTTACGAGTATATTTAGTTCCCAACAGCTAGAACCACCTATAGCTTACGAGTATATTCAGTTCCCAATAGCTAGAGCCACCTATATTTCAAGAATATTTTTAGTTCCCAACAGCTGGAACCACCTATAGTTTACGAGTGTATTTAGTTCCCAATAGCTAGAGCTATTTATAGTTTGTGTATATTTAGTTCCCAGCAGCTAGAGCCACCTATAGTTTACGAGTATATTCAGTTCCCAACAGCTAAAGCCACCTATATTTTACGAGTATATTTAGTTCCCAACAGCTAGAGCCACCTATAGTTTACGAGTATATTTAGTTCCCAACAGCTAGGGCCACCTATAGTTAACGAGTATATTTAGTTCCCAACAGCTAGGGCCACCTATAGCTTACGAGTATATTTAGTTCCCAACAGCTAGGGTCACCTCTAGACAAGGAGCGTAGGTCGACGTGGTGTTTGTTATCTGTTTATTTAGCACACGAAGAAAAAACCTACTTAAACTATTAATGCTAAAGTTTGTTGATACGCTTTTGCACAATGCGCTGTATAAATACGAGTGGCACGAGTATAATAATAGCGGTTCAAGTGTTCCGATGATCTAACAGTTTAAGGCAAATTGTCTTCGTCGTTTTGTTAATTAACAAGAGTTGTAGTAACAATATATTTGTGACTTAAATATGTTTGTAGGCGCAATAAAACGTTTATGGGTATTAAAGCTAAACGAGCAAAGTCGAAATTCGGTAATTAGACTTCGATGTCTACACGTACCAATTTTCGAAATTTTCGCAAATATTTCCAGTATAAGTTTTGAATAAATATTTCTAACCAGCCGAGTCCTGCGATTTCATCCGCGTAAAATCTGTCACAATGGAACCATACATTATTTTGAGATAATAAGTAATTTTTCATGCTCTTCCTCAAAAATCTGTGCTAAATCTGAAATAACATTCATACATAGAAACTTTTATATTTATAATGTTAGCAGAACTTGGATCTCATCAGTTAATGCATTCCTTAAATATATCTTATGTTTAATAATAATATAAAGTTATGTACCTTGGTCCTTATCATCCTAGTACACATAACTTTGACTAGTCACACCTGCGCTTGCCGCTGCACCGATGTAACTGGCATACGCAGATGATGATGGTTGCAGATGCTTCGGTTTTTGCGAACCAAAAAACATGGACGCAGCATTGTTTACATGTTTCTAATCTATTAATTGTTATGCAAATGTATTGACACATCAGAAAATTCTGACGTCGAAACTTTGTTGTAGATTTATATTCTCCCATCGATATCCAGTTCCGTGGTGTTCGACAGGCCACGACTAATGTCCTATACTTACACAGTTCACAAGCAATTACCATTTCCACGAATCGCTCATGTCATTTATTACCTTATAATTTTTCCAATCTGTTTTTTACTGTCACATTACATGTTATTGATGGCGGTTGAAGTGCAAGGCAGGTTATTTATATAATATTTTATAATTTGTCTGAGGCCATTTTGATGCGTAGAGTCATGCGAAGTTGTAGCAACAATAGTAAAGTCAATGACGTGACAGCGATGTCATGTGACACGACGAGAGTTAGCGTAGTATACAGATAACATTAAGTATGTGGTGTTACCGTTATGTGTATAGTGCAGGCCGGCCCGTTCGGCTCACTCCCAGCTACAAATACAGAACCAGCTCAGCTGAAGAGACCTTTAAACAGCATTGTCATCTGTCGCTACGTCAATAACATACAATCGGTCCAACGAGCAGCACGACCGGGGGACTTCTCCCTCACATAACAATCTTGTTTTGCGTTGTTTTGTTGTTGTTGAGTTTCGTGCGGGTCTATTAACGTCAGTATAGCTAATTGGATGAGGATGGCAGCAATGCATGATTACTGGTCATTGGAATGTTTCTGGGCGTCAGTTTATAGCATAAGCAATGGGCAGCAGTGAACCTGAGTACGTGATCTTATGCACGTGCGTAACTACCGGAACTTCTTCCCCTAAGGTTTTCTTTTTAAATTGCACAAGACCATTTCTCACAATGAGTGCACGAGCAACTTCTAGGTAAATTAATTTCTCACTAGGATGTTGCGGTCGCGTGTGGAATCTCTCATTTACGTTACCAAATGTGGTGCTGCTATTATACACCGCGGGCAAATTGTATGAATAGCTTCTTAGGGAATGTTGCGTCATGATTAATACATTACGAAATATTCGCCGAGAAATATTAATGATGGTGTACTTGAGCAGTTGAGAATTGGAGGAAATATGTACCGAGGAGATAGCCAGCTGTACATCTGCTTCTAATCTAAACAGGCATATTCACGGAGTTCGTCTTGTCAAAACTTCTTCCTCTCACTATCATTTTCTTTTTACATCTGGTTCACTTCACTATAGAAACGTTGTATATCTTTCGGCATTTGGTTCTATATAGCCATGATCTGTCTTGCACTGGTTGTGCAAAAGACAAAAAAAGCAAAAAATATATCACACAAAAACGGATGAATTGTGTTTCAATGTTCAGTGAACGCTATGATATTACTTATTTTTTAGATAACATTTAGGAAGATCATTAGCCGGAACGTGACTAAAGTATAAAATTGTAAAAAACACTACAAGAGTGAACTTTTTTATGAATGCACTACTTGTAAAAGCAGTAATTATTGCCCTAAAGATAAACTGTACAAAATGTTTAACCGCTAAAGCTAAACTATGTTATTTATATACTAGCGTCTAGCACTGCCCCATTACTTGACCAGCGTTAGCTCTGTGCTAAGGGAACTATTTTTTTTGGCGATAAAATGTAATTTTATGTTATTACACAATTCTTTCTATATAATGCCACATCTCATCTAAATTCGTTTAGTAGTTGCTCCGTCGGAGTGTAACATCCGAGTGACATCCCATTCTACGCTCCTCACACCGCATCATTAATGAATTCCTACCTAAATGCTGTAACTGTACTGTAGTGTAATTGCGTTATTCTTTTTCTACATGTTTGTCACTTTGCTTGCGGTGTTGTTAAGCAGTGAATAAATATATATCTCTTCTAAAAACATACATATAAACTCTCATTTATATAATTAGTAGAATTTACTGAGTTGCACTCAGACAATTATAAGTGAACTTTCCCCCGGGACCTTTGTACTCCTCATTTGACTTTCCTCATTAACCTTTGCTGTTTTGCGTCGTCACTTGTCACCACATCACTGGGCAACTGGTCACTCCTCATCATTGGGCTGAGTCACTCGTACGTCCTGCGGACTGGCGCCTGTTTGCTGAGCGCTGTCGCGCAGCGTGTTGTTCACCGTGCGGCGACAGCATGACGCTCACGTAGCGAATAGGACTCGCTCACACTACCACATGCGCATTGCTATCCGTACTAAATCATGTTATACTAGGTATATGCACAATTTAGGTTATGGAGAGTCAGGTAATATTCAGATAGACAATGAATAGAGTACAATAAACATCTATTTAGTAATCAATTATTACACTGTTACTAGCTGTCCCGTTAGACATTGTTCCGTCGTAAATTGAATCCGTAGTCATTGTAAAAAAAATGTTGTGGGTGAAAAATCCTTATCACTTAGGGGTATGAAAAGTAAATAGTATCCGATTATCAGACCTACGGAATATACATATAAAAGTTGGTAAAAATCGGCAAAGCCGTTTCGGAGGATCAAGGTAGCTCACATTGTGACACGAGAATTTATATATAACGTACACCAGCAGTTTTCTACTCTTAATTTAAAAGGTTACAAATAACGGACGTGTGTTACAGTGTACAGGACTAGACAACGAAAATATATTTCAGATTTTTGTCCGTTGGAAACTGAGCATCTTTAAATTGTCGCCATGTCCGAGATTATTTACCACAGCCTGTAAATAAATGATTAGATCAGATCAGGTTAAAAAGGGTCCGTTATATAAAAAAAATATTACTTGTCCGTATCGTCTACACGGTAGAATATATCTATTATATTCCTGATGTTATGTTTAAAAAAATGAAATTAGAGGTATACGAATTTAGGAAATGTTAATTTTATTAGATACTCGTGTAAGGCTTTTATTGCCATTATAATTGTACATTGGCTAAAGTTTAAATGTAAACCTGAATGGGTAAAAAAGGATGTTGAAGAGAATGGTGAGTGTTGTTAGGGCAGTGAGACATTTAGGCCGGATGTTTAGCAATGGATGTTGTAGAAGGATGTATCTGAAATATTTGTAGGTAAAAATATGTATTAAATAATTTGGAATAGGTATAAAAGAGTATATACAATCATCTAATAATATTATTTACCTAATTTGGTCCAGTGTAATACCAAATCTAGAATGATATCGATAATTCTGTTGAAACAAAAATATAACTCATTCCGAGATAAATGTGTGTACCGATGTTAAAATAAACTGAATAATATATTTGCACATTGTGACATCAGGGGCTCCTGTGTCGTTCTTTGACGTCACATGCCTAGAGGATATTCGGAACTGTGACGTCACACTTGACTACTTATTCCGTAAGGTTGTTGTTTTAGTAGACGGTAAATTACTTGATTCCTTTACGAGCTACAAACACAAACAGTACACATAATGATTTTAAAATATGGCGACGATTACTTGCCTTGTTCAGATTGATAATTATGAGGCCACCGTGCCTATAAATAGACAAGCTGGGCTTTTCGCTATATTATAAATCTCCTATCGCGGTGTTGGTGTATAAAATCCCCCGAACGGCACTGCTGTCGGGATGCCTTGCGTTTTACGAGCGTGTGCACTCATACATGCGCTCGCTTTCCTATGTTTACTCCTACAGAGTGAACGGTTTCACCGATTTTCAAGCATGAAGTGTCGTTGATATGGATTTTTGTGAGTGGGTATTAGAGTGAATATCAACTATTAATCCCGATATGTCGACGAAATTCGAAATTTCACTAGTAAATAAAACCCTAGGGCACAGCCAGTATTATATAACAGTCTGATCGTCATTCTTTTGATGTTGGCGTGTCAGACGGTTATAACCTCTTTTTTTTAAAATAAATACTATTTAGTACCTACTACAAATAGATGGAAATAATTGGTACCTTATAGACACTTGTATGAAATAAGTGCAAGTAATTTTTTATGACTGTTAGATATTTTACAAACTCAAAAAAAAAAATCAAACAAATATTTCGATTGCAAGTATTTTTTTATTTTTAATAATTAAATGAAAAGGCATGATTGATCACATCAGATCACATGATGATCGGTTGTTTGATCACAAACTCTGCTGATGTGCAAGTCACAATATAGTTTGCAAATCATTGAACATTCAGGATTGTATTTTGGGCAACTTACATAACACAAAATTTTGCCAAACAGCAACTTAAAGCGTGTTAGCGCAAAAAATCGTAAATAATATTTTAGTAAATTTACGAATGTGTATATATTTTTTTAATTGTTTTTTAACATCGTTTTTAATTATATGCAACCTTATTGATTTCATTTAAAGCGCAACTTCAGGGCAAGCTCATGTTTTAAAACGCTATCACTACAAGACTTAGGTAAGTTTTAAACCATGTAGGGGGTGTATCTTAAGGAAGCACCGAATTTTGCAAACAAACGTCAGTCTTACTCAGACTTTCGGAAATTACAGAGAATGCAAAAAAGGACAAAGAAAAATACATTTACATAATTTATTTTATTGATTCATCAAAAACAATTACAAAAATTACTTATTACAATTTACAGTATTTTAATGGTCACGTTTTTCTGTAATACATAAACAGATGTCGCAATAATAAATTACAAAATAAAAATGAAAGTCAAACTTATACCTAACATAAAGGATACCAAGAAAAAAATGACAAACATCACAATTAGATTTCAAAATAAAATAAACGACTTAATAATCGTTCTCATTCTTTTTTGTAAATTTGTTAGTCTTTCGATAAAGATGTCTGCGTTAGTTTTTGCCTGTAGATCGTCATAGTGAGCTATGATTTGATTCATGGGTGAAATTCTACCCACATCTGTGTATGTTAAGTTAGTAGAAAATACTTTTTCGACTGGAAATCTGGGACGTAATCGCGGCACATTTATGGATGAAAGACCGAGAGTGTCGGGTGCTGACATGATTCCATTTGCAATTTTGAACAATGTAATTGCGTCCGTAGATACGCGTCTCTCCTTCAACGACTGGAGTTTAAAATAATTAAGCCTGGATTCATAGCCAAGCGTAAGCGTCTTTGTAGGCTAAATATCTCGTAAAGCTACGCTGTACACTTTCTAACGTAGCCATATGAGTCTGGTAGACGGGGTTCCAAATGGGAGAGGCATATTCTATTATGCTCCGGACTAGCGTTTTGTAGAGATATATCAACGTGCTTAAGTTCTTAAATTCGCGACAGTTTCGTTTTATAAAACCTGCTATTTGCCAAGCTTTTATTGCTATGCTATCAATATGTCCAATGAAGCTCAATTTGATGTCGAAGGTAACTTCCAAGATCACGTACAGCTGACACTTCTGCGAGAGGAATATTATTTATTGTGTATGTTGAATTCAATTTATTTCGTTTTCTCGTAAATGTAATATCGTTATCATTTTGTACACCCCACCTGAAAACCGAGTCCAGATCTTTCTGTATTAATTTTGTATCGTCAATATTTTTTACCACTCGATATAACTAACAGTCATCGGCAAATAATGTACAGCCAGTGTAAAGTAGGTTTTCTGTAAGATCATTTATAAACACGAGAAAGAGAATAGGACCCAAATGTGATCCTTGAGGTACGCACGTAATGAATAAGAGAAGAAACGAAAAACTCAGGTGTTAACCTGTCTTCTGTTGTGTTTCATCTCAAGTCGCTAGGGATGAAACATGTAGTTGTGTTTTAAAATTGTATGAAGAAATTGTTTTTTTCGACGAAAGTTTTCGACTTTTTACTTTTATTGTGCAAACATATGTACATACGCCAACAATTATTTTTTATCTCCTTATGTAGATGTTTAAAAAGCACTTACACAATAGAAGTCGAGTGTAGTGCCTACCCGGATGCTGGCAACTCCGTCATCCGTAACGTGTAGCGCTGCGCACACGCTGCCTACGTCACGCCCATCCATTACGTGCCCTTTGCTTGATTCGCAATGATGTATAATTATGGATTCAGGACACGCGCGTCGCCTACGCGGTGACGTCATGGTGCCTAACAACCTCAGGCCTTCCGATTGTTAGCGATTGTTTATAATACTTAGACACAATTGCTCAGTATATCGTCAGAAATGAGCTTTTACGTTCATTTGACATTTCAACTTTAAAACGCATATACACAGACATAAACTAGTAGCGTAAGTGCTATAACATTCGCTATGCTTTTGTTAAGGCATGACTAAAAGCGAGAAGCATTATGAACATGGATAGTATATGGCTAATAGAGAAGGTAAGATATAAATAAGATCGAAAATCAAGAATGGTGAGGTGCGCTATTGCTAATCATTACGGGGCACTTCAATATCGGCGGCGGAGAGCATCTGCGGGTTATTAATCGGTGTTCGGATTGCACAAGTCCCACACACATATCGGATCTGGATATTCGGATTGCCGCAAGTAACATACACCCCTCGGGGCCACCCAGACTACGACCTGACAGAGCGTAGGTAAATGCATTTCTCCGGAAAACCAGGTGCAGAAAAGGGCCAAGTGCGCAGTAAGTAATGTCTTAGACTAATCGGACTATACTGTTTAGTTCTGTACTAGGTACTGAGGTTAATACTAAACAACACACACAAGAAAAGATCTGGACATGAGTTGTGACCTGTGGGATGTTTGTGACCGCTAAAGATCACTTATGTTTAGGTGACACGAGTACGCTTGTGACTCCTATAGTTTAAAAAATTAGAAATTGAATATGAATCAAATATTAGTACTGTCTATCTAGGTATAATATATTGATGATGTGTTCGTCATGGACAGGACTTGAACCCGTGTGGGTTTTTCTCGGCAGTGTTTACGAGGAGCCAGTGTCATGTCTCCGCTATGACGTTTGACTACAAAATTGAGTCTAATTATAGAAATGTGGCCATTATGTATTATTCAGCTAAAATTGGCTCGCATAACAAATTGACAGCGGATTTTTCATAGGAAGTAGGATGAGTCATGTGTTCTACGTTATGAATGTAAATTGTAATTTAGTTTATAGAATACACACCGTGACCCGTGTATTTGTTTCTTGTGATATCATCACACTGATGTCGCCTTTTTTTATTAAATTCCTGGTGGCTTTATAAAAGACAGAAGGTAGTCGTGGGCTAAGCTAAGGACTCGACCTCGAGAGAAGCAACTTAATGTTTAGATGATATGCCCCTTATTACTATCCGCCGTGAATCCATCTCTGTAATAGATACTGCAGCGTAGAAACAGTTTTTGTTCAAGGCGTAGGACTGCAAATATCTCTTTTCCTCGGTACCATAATACGACGAGGACGGTAACAAATTCGTTACCGTTCTCGGTGAAGGTTTTGTTGAGTGCTTTTCCAGGATTTAGAGTAGTGGTCCCGTGTTTGCCTTCATGACTCGATACTTTTCTTTGTCTTTAAAGGTTTCCAGGCTATATGTAGTCTAAATCTGTCCGTTACGTTTAGTTTATGAAAATTCAAACTTATATTTTTTACGAGTAGCGAGGAACAATTTAAGCACTCAACACATTTATAGCACTAAGAAAAATACTAAATGTATAAATTTAAATATTACCTATTTTTCATAGCTTGATTCGCCACAATTTACCCTGATTGCATTTGTTATTGTGTGATCTGATTTTTGCTTATCATATATGATTGCCGATTGTATGGTGTGAAGGAGGGCAACGCGACTGCATTTGCGGATTAATACATGTTAGTAGGCACCAAAAATAGCTTGGACCGCTAGTTTGTCCACTTATGCTATAAATAATATGAAGACTCCAGGTTATTACCAGTTATTATTAGGAGATTAGGGTTAGGAGGGCGACTCATCAGCACAACTTCTGCTTGCTTAGACCTACTTATGACAACGATACGGAACCGTCACGGGGAATATTTAGTGTTGATTACGTAATGTGTTCTTTCACTTTTTGTTAATTTGTAAGTTACTGGAAGTGTAATCCGTAGAGTATGAACATGTCGTTAGGTTAGGTTGTGTAGATGCGTCATCATATCATGCGTGTGAATTTCTTCAAATCAAATTGACATACGCATACACGTTTATAATTTCAGTCTTAAAATTAAGGAATTACCAGTCGGCGCGATGTGCATCTCTGAAGGAGAAAGTAATAAGTAGGTGCATATTATTATATCATGGTTATTGCGAAGCCGCTGGAATACGATTAATATCTTGGGTATTTATTATTTTCCACTTAATATCGTAAACGTGTATGTTGGATATTTTTTCTCGCAAAAACACATTTATCGCACAGATAATCTGGAATAAATTGAAATATATTTTTTAACCTGAAAGATGAATGGGTTTCTTAGATTTTACGTACGTGAAATCGTGGGAAGGGGACCCATTTATTTATATTCGAGACTAGTTGAGATTTGGTACGTATGGAGGTACTATTCTCTTTTTAAAGTTAACTTCTGACCACTATGTGACGCTTCAGTTTTAGAATAGAATAGAATATAAATATCTTTTACTTGGCTATGATCTAACCAAGTTGACGCCACCTCTCCCACACGATACCGTGATGATCAAAGTTACAACTATACTGTCATGATCGAGCAGTTTATTTATGACTTTCTGATGACCTATTGGAGGGAAGAAGGCAAGAGAGCAACATACCGCATAAACAAAACAAAAAATAGTCATCAAAAGTCCACATGTACTTTCCCTAAAATACACAAATAACAGGAATACAAAATACATGTGTTTTGAAACTCCAGTCACGTCACAACACAATCGATGCTTATTTGCAAACAAAATACACGAATTTTAATTCTCTGTTCGTCATTTTTTGTTGTAGCTTACCTTTCAAAACATGAGTAATTTTTTGCTACACTTTTTACGGACAATTAATGGCCACCGTTGTGTGTTGTCTTTAAGACACTT
Source organism: Eumaeus atala (assembly GCA_017140195.1). Lineage (NCBI taxonomy): Eukaryota > Metazoa > Arthropoda > Insecta > Lepidoptera > Lycaenidae > Eumaeus > Eumaeus atala. The sequence continues at coordinate 168,097 of JAFELO010002509.1, forward strand.
TATATATTACAAGTAACCCGCTAATTGCAACTTACATTGTCAGACTAATAATTACGTCATTGCGTCATATAACATAATCATAGTCAATAAATAATGCACACCTGGAGTTGCCACCCCACTCACATAATGTTACTCGCGTCGCACGGATGGCTCTTGACTCAGCATCAACGTCACCAGGGAAGTACAGGGACACGAACTGGTTAACTACTCGTCTACTGTCCCTTCAGTAGCATCATTGGTTATGCATGATAGATAATGTCCGTTGGTTAAAGATGAATTAGTTCATTCAATTTGGTTAATTGTATAAACAAGCAAGAATACATAAAGCTAACATTAAATTGGAAAACGTTTTAACACATATCGTTCGCGTTACCAAGACGAATCTAATAATAATTAAATCCACCAAGCCGATCAGGCTGTATCCGGGAACATATACGTCTACATGCGCTCGCACATTACCATCCTTCTGACGCTGTCAGGTGAAAATAAACACTAGCTACATATTGACCGTGACCTCGGGCCCTCTATGGGGGAGACCTAAGTTCAGCAGTGGACGTCATCTGGATGATGATGATGATGATGAAACACATATTTTGTCAACTACTCATCGGCTACTCTATAAATCAGTCTATTCCCAGACAAAATTTGAGTAGCTGTATGAAAAAAATACTGACAAAGTGTTGTGGTGTGGCCAACCAGTGCACGTGAGACAGACCAGTGGCCAGCGGTGGACACGAGTGCACTTCACTAACAATATAATTTGTGTGCAACGAACATAATCCGCGCCGTCTGAAGCAATGTATCTGTGTCGCGCGTAACGCGGTGCAGGAGGGTTGGCGCTCAAACTGCACTTCAACTGAAACTATTAATAATCCATTTAAATAATCTATTGCTGGACGATTTTTCTATAGCATATACATTAACAATCGAGCACCGGAGCCATTTATGACTACCAACGCTTATTAACATCCGCATGGGTATTGAGCTGCGTTGTTCTACCGGTAGGTTTTCATTTGTCTCCAACTGATCCTCCCCATGGATTCGTAAACACATGTTGTTCACCTTTCACACCCATTCACTTCTTCACCAATCCTCATTGAGCACCCTCGGTGGAGTATTTGCAAGCTCACAACCACAAATGTCCAACCAGGCATATGGCTTTAGCTACTTTATGTTCTAAATTACTCATGTTTCCTCCCATTATTAATTATTTCTTAAACATGGTTGATATCTAGTGTCTCATTTAACCACTCTTCTTTCCACCGGTTTGAAACAAATTCTCGAATTTTTCGCCAGTAGAAAGGGTGATAATTTGAAGAGGTTAATTATTAGGTCACAGGAAAAACGAATGGGAGGATACCATGCGACCGACCAGATTAGCACTGCACTGTTGCTAATGCCGTACACGCTGCCGAAGACCGGACCAAATGGCACAAAATTTTCCACAATATCATCACTGCTGAGTGAGGGACAGGACTGGGCACTCCAGACGTTTTAGTTACTTAACAATAAGCAGCTGGTAGGTATATTTGCGATGAACTGATTCCGCCAAGTTATCTAATGTTTAACATTTCGATGCCGTAGTAAACCCTGGCGTGTATATGTAATCTGACTAAGACAGGTCCTTGAATAATTTCGTAATTGTAAGGCGAGAGATTTATTCGGCTCGTATTCGTGTAATATACTGTACTGTGTCTGTGTGTGTTGTAGTGCGCCGGTGGCTACACAGTTGCCTCTGACAAACTGCCATTATCATTCATGTTCACAACATACTACTCGAATTCTTGCTGCTTGTTTCAACTACATTGCTGATATTTTGGCAATACCGGTACATGTTGGTTGACGAAATAATGATGAATGACAAGTAAACTTTACTTCATTGAAACATGTGAAAAATTTAAATTGATGTAGAGAAAGCAAGGTAAATATGGATCGTGACGTGTTGTGGCACTATAAGTCTTTCTACTTATTTTTTTTATATAAAATTAATAGGCTTGCTTTTGACCACATTCCGCACCTGTTGGAAAGTGATGGCCCGGCCGAAGATTCGCCCGTGGTTTGAATAATCCTAGATTGTAAGTGTCAGAAAACACAGAAGCTGGAAGCAAACTCCACAGCTTAGTTCTACGTCTTAGGAAAATCGATTCGAATCGTTTAGTACGTGTGGTTGGGATTTCTGCAATGTAGTGATGTCGAGTCTCTGAGCGTCTGGTTTTACGATTGAAGAAGTTCGTGAAATTCGGAAGCACACTCTGTAAATGCATTCTGTAGAAACACCGATAAACTGACGACTTTCCTGCGTTGATGAACTGCGTCTAGAACTTAGACGTGACCAATGATTCATCTTCTATTAATCTAAAAGCACGCCTTTCCATTGCGTCGAGGCCTCTAGTTGGTACTTAGCCGTGCCATACCACAGATGTGAGCAGTACTACACGACCAGACTTGTGCTGCTTATGGCATGAGCAGCTGTTTTAGTGTAAAGTACCATCTCAACTTCGACAGGACGCCCAGCTTTCTAGCAGCTGTTTGAGCCTTGGCCTCGATAAAAGGGCCAAACTTGCTTAGTGTTAGGTTAAGGCCCAGATGCTGGAGATGTTGGAGAAGCAGTTGAAAGTAGGAGACGGTAAAATACTTCTTTTGACGGAAAATAAACACGCCTGGTTTTTGCTTAAACCTGACCCAATTCGCTTCGCCCCAACCATAGACTGCTGTGAGTTGGACGTGACAGAGTGAGTTGGACGTGTATTTCCCTACAATTGTACTGTCATCGGCATATCCAAGTATGAATGGACGTTAGAGATCATTGATGTGCAGCACGAAAAGAATTGCAGAGAGGACTGAACCCTGAGGCACCCCCGCATTAATGGTCATAGTATTGGACGAACAACCCTCATGAACCACTCGTATCGATCTTTCTCTTAAGTCAGATGACTTCCTGAGAGAAAGAAATCCAAGCACAAAACCGAGGTGGAAAGCCGAAAGTTTGCTTAGGAAACTTTCGTGCCATACATAGTCAAAAGCCTTTGAAATGTACAGAGATTCTCCGCTTTTCTCAATAGCTTTACTCCAAGTGTACGTGGCGTAAGCGAGAAGATTTCCTGTTGACCGTTTTTGGCAAATGAAGTACACAGACATCGTCATCCTCGTAACTCAAAGTTCGAGGCAAAGTACCCTCCTGGGGTAATCTTGTTATTGGCCGTGCTACCATGAAGTTGAGTTTGGACCTACCGGACCACTCACGAACCATGCGAAACGTGCCGACCACCGCTCAGGGTCACGTTACGGTTTCGAGTTTCATCATTACGTGTACTCTCCTACAGACGTTGGTGACTCGATCACATGCCTATCCCAGTATGAAACTGGTGAGAAGATGTGTGTGTGTGTGTGTGTGTGAAATTAATTACATACAAATTCGTTAAAAGATGTTAAAGATTTCTGCTGGAGCCTCTGGATTCTGAAATTATAAACTTGATAATTTCAAAATATAAAATCTACAAATTATTTCTTGCAATTTTACAGCAATAAAATTCGCGTGGAGTAAAATTAATTTCCGATTAATTTATCTAGTACAAAAACATTGTTGTTCACAGCTCGAAATAGATTTTACGATCGACACTTGTGTTTATTCGATGTCAACCAATCCGAGCTTTATGCAGTCACTCGTATATAGGCCAAGGAGCATGTACTTTTAATATAACCGCCACGTACAATACTTGTCAACGAAATTACGCGATGTGGGAACTGGGGCGCTCGAGGTACGTGGATTTCGTCCAAATTAGTGGAAAAAATGCAACGAACGCAATGTGTCTGATACGCCTTAGTGGGGCATTAATTAGTTGTGTGACTAGCTGGAACCGGAACCTATGGCTTGGCATGGATAGTGGAGCAGTGTGTATATTATTGAGCTCTGGCGTTCGTTGTGTACAACACTTATTACAGGTATGTTAGTACGTCGGTACTAACCGCCATTGCCTGTGGGATTTAATGTTTCCGTCACGCGGGTCATTTCAGTATCATCAAATTAGTATTTTACCCCCTTAAGTGTTGAATTTCATACTCTTTTAGTTTAGCACCCCACACTCTCCAAGGAACATACATGCCAAATTTCAGCTTCTTGCGCTCAGTTCATTGGGCTGTTTGTTTTCGGCCATGCAGTCAAGCGGTTTCTATATAGATCACTTGCAGAGCTTTCTTATGTTTACCGTTTACATTGGACACCTTTATCGTGTGCAGCAATTATCCCTCATTCGCACGAACAGAAAAAAAAATCAACGAAATTGCGCGAAGCAGAAGCAATGTGGGGTTCCTCGACTTCCAATTGCGACCGTACAATTATTTTTGTATGTATGTTACCCCATTACGTTGTCATTGTAGACAGGTTCTCAAAATCAGGTTTTCTGCGAAAAAGAATTCTCCCGGCACTACACCAAGTGAGGAGCTGTTGATACATAAGTGTTTCTTATGTCCATTTGGATATGGCCGTCATCATCTTATGTCCGTCAGCTGTTGATGGAAGGTACAACAATTGAGCGGTTAGAAGTTGGTTCCTTGAACATTATCTATAGCCATATTTAGACTGTTAATAGTAGCTTTTTAGACACTCTATAGTTGACACTTAGTGTAGTTGGTGCATTGCGCGACCAAAATATGATGAGCTTGACCACAGCAGAAATTTTTCGGCACTTGATGACCTATAACACAAACAGGCTAAGCGGATGCGTTAAGCTCCTTATCTTTATCCTCCGCAGACCGCAACCGCCTTTAGAACTCCGGAAAACCCCACGAAGTGCTACAGTATAGCCGTGCCGTCATTCTAGTATTATCTGAGCGAGCTGGTCGTGCCGGACAGGTAGAGTGTCGAAGAAAGAGACTATCTCTTACGGGTGTTATGACAGCGCTTGCTATTAGCCGAGCGACGAAGCAACGCGGATGATTCAACGAACTGCTGGAACAAATTGCTCGGACACTGCTCGTCACTTAGTCAAGACGCCGTGATGCAATTTTATATAATCGATTCATAGCGATAGACACGATGATGACACCGTACCTCCAGTCGCCACCGGTGGACGTCTATCTACCTATCGATGTACCTAGTCTTGCCATAAACATTGTAACAAAGAAAACAATTTTTGTATTGCAAATAACATTTATTACTTTTATAGTGTGATAGTTTAATACACAAATTATAAAACAATGAACCGCTTCAGCAATTGTTTTGACTTTACCACCATATTCATCTTCCATTTATCGGTTATGAAATGACCAGTGCGTCTGTTATAGGGTGCAATCCCTAAATCATCTCTTATAGTACGCGACATGGTTGTATGTGCTATCTTCATTTCCCGAGATAAATTCTTTCCATTACTGCTTTGGCCAACCTTTTTATACGAACACTACGTGGACGGCCAGGTCTTTCTCTGTCACAAACAGAGTAAGTCTCATTGCACATATTTATAGCCCGGTACAAATACATTTGACTAATACCAAGTGCATGCAGATTTAAAAATTGCATTTGGTTCCATGCCTACTTTGTATAATGCAATCACAGCGATTCTTTGATCTTTAGTAGGTAGTGGGGTGACCATTTCATTTTAAGGTTCCAAAATATTGTACAAGGTTTTGGCGCCAAAATGAGAAAACAATGAACAATCGTATAAAAATGACAGATTCCAAATTCAAATGTAATATTTTTTATTTTTAATAGTAACAGTATTTATGGCCAGACTAAGTATATAAAAAATGAAACCCTCCAAATGCATGACTTTAGAACGACTGTACCGAATTTGAGAATAATTTTATTTTTGCATTCCCAATGCCAGGACCAAGGTTTGCAAGTATATGTTTAAAAAATATACCAAAATATTTAAAAACGGGATGAAAAGGATAATTTTTCAGTGTGAGGTAACGGTTTGAATGTTCGGCAACGTAACTTTACTTATGGCAACAAATTCGGCAATTATGACACAAATATAACAAAACGCGGGAAAAAAACAACGAGAAAAGAGATATCATTTTTCAGTTAAACTTCACATTCGCTTAGTAATCATCACCCACCCACGTACTGAGCGAGAATCATCCGGCCTGTGTTTATAGGCCACTCGTGGTAAAATACTCCTAATTACCCTATCGCTGATGTTGCCCTGTTGTCACCGACTTATAAATCTGCGGTCGATTCATCCAAAGACAGCTGAGGGCTTCCGTGAGGTGTTGGCGGGGTTCTGCAATAGGGATTTCCGTCCCAACACTGATCGGCATCAGAATGTGCTGGTGTGTGGTGTCAAGTTATCATCACGTTAAAACAGACGTACACTTTTAAGTGTAGCAATACCGCTGCGGGGCTCGAGTACATGATAATCTTACTATAAATATTACCCATAGAACCTCCACTGTCATTGAGCTCAATTATTGTTTGCAGTTAAGTTCAATTTAACAGAGACTAAAATAATCATCGATATCCAATTTAGAAGCAATGTACTGTTTTAGCGTTCGGTATACTTGTACCAAGGCTATATAAAACTTAATTATAGGTACGGACTACGTTTGTACTGCACCGAGAACTCGATATAGCCATAGAAAAACATTGTGCACTTTAACACGTAGTGTGTAGTAGTCAGATCCTGTGAAATGTGGGCCGAACCAAAATACTTCACTCAAGAGTGACATGATCAGGGCAAGGTTAGGATAGAGGCTGGTTCTATTTCATGAATACGTTCAATTAGTAGGATAAAATGGTGCCGAAAATAATCATCTTTTCAAATCCACAGGAACGAATGCTTGGTGAAAACGGACGTACTATATAATAACCACACGACGGAAGTAACACTTAATAGTAACTTATCTTTATTTCTTGAACTGGCTATGACATGAAGAGAGGTGAAAAAAAGAGAGTCGAGTTACGACTTTACCTATCAAGTCATTTACTCCTCAAGTCAAGCGTGCGTAAAAGAAGTAAAACTTCAATAAAACTAGTAATAATAGTAGGTCATAAACGTTTATTCTGTTATAGTTCAGTCGAGTCGTGTTCGCACAGCAGTCCCAATGCAAACCGCCACGGCGCTCGTCTTGTTAGTACATCTTCCGTCTTGTGGACCGCACCTCTCGTCATTAATGTTTTGATGTCAAGGATAGGATCGATTCACCTTAACGCCAGTGACTCACAGGCGCCTTGTAGTGGCGCGGTTTTACAGTGGGCGACAGCCGACAACTGTCGTGCGCCAATAATTGTGCCTATTATTCACATTTTATGAACGCAGTTGGCACTGTGTAAGCGAATGAACATTTCACACTCGTATAATGTTATTAAGAGGTAGAGCAGATTTTCGGAAAATCTGAGACAAACGATCAGAAGATCCGACTGCACTTTGTTGATTTATTACCAACGGAGAGCAACGTGTATCGGACACGTTGCTCTCCGTATCCTCATCCCACGAATGGACCATAGGGCGCGTACGAACGACATGAACTTCTCGCCGGCAATGTGTGAGCGAGAGGTCCGCGTGCCAGTCCAATTCGGCTGCACATTGTCAATGGCACCTCTTATTTCTCATTATGAAAACAAATAATAGCCCATTCCTATGTGTCATGTAATCAAATAACAAAAGCAAAGCGCCGAGAGGTTAGTAGAGGTGAAGGCGTGGCTTGAATGCGGAACCGCGCCGTGTCCTTGTTACAGTGTCGGGTGGAACGGAAGTTGCTCCACCCTGTAGTGCACCTCGTTCATAGATCTGTCACGACTGCCGGCTCAATGTCGACCAAAGCCAATTACTCAGGTACAGAAATAGTCTGACGAAACTATTTCGCTACGTATACATTTAGCTCATGTGAGTAGGGAGGCAGGACGAGGGCATGATATTGATTGTAGCGGTAACCTTCCCTCTCAACACATCTGGCATGTTAAACAACAAAGCCGAGATTAGCCGAGAAATATCGAAATTGCTTAACCAGGGGCTTGTATCTGGGGTAGCAATGATATGACGGTTTTTGACGTCCTAAATGGTGCAACTGTAACTAGGTGTGTCAACAATGGCGACGGACCAGAAGATGTGCCTCCGGTATGGGCTTGCTATCGTTATTAGTTTTTGTTGTTCGCTCAGTGCTAAAAAACTATGGATGGATTTAGGCTGATGATTACGGTGATTGTGATAGTAATACTATCTGTAATATATGTCGAAGTAACGAGTGACCGTTAACAAGTTTAACGGACACCAAATTCCAGTGTCAAGCCACTTTGTTACAGGTATTGGCAATTGCAGCACATCTCTGCAATTTGCGCGTGCACATCACTAGAGCTTGTTATGGCAATTATCGAGAGCGGTTCAGGCTCTATGAACAATAAAGTAATCATCGTTAAATGATGATGACGTAATGAGCCGGAGCTGCCAGCGGGACGGGCGTATCACTCCATTCAATTGTTGAGAAAGTTTTAATTGTGAAGTTACACAGCGATGTAGCTATTGTAAATCGGTTGGTTTACTTTTACTAACACACACATCTTTGAAGGAAATTTTAACAAAATCCGTGTTACAGCTGCGCTACGTTTTTTAAATTATAAAACATACACAATATATTAATTTAAATCAGTTGTTTAGAATGGATTTCACCAAATTAACCGAATTCCCAAATCAAACAGAAGTCTGTTGTCATAGATTTACAGAGGTTCTATGGACACCTACGAGGTACCAGATGTAATCGGACTTTGGATGTCACCCTGCGCTTTCTTGAGATCATCAATCGTCAAGACTACTCAAACTTCAATCTGCCCCATGGCTATCTTCAATCTTGGACATCGGACATGTTCGTACCAAATTTAAGCTACTGGATAGGGTCGTATAATTCAGTTTGTCACACATAATTCGACAAAGCGACAGGTGAAAGTAATAAAAAGCTTGTGAAGAGCTGTGATCGTAGAATGCTTCGCCTTTGTCATAAGTTGAACATATCCTACGCTCCTCCACTCCAGAACCTTAGTGGCCCATCTGCCATCTGATCTTCTGAGTGTATGACCAGCCCATTGCCATTCATCAGTAAGCCTATTTTTGTAATTGTTTCACGCGATAACAACTCCACAGATAGAGATTATTACATGGCGGGGCTCAGCTCGTAATATAATAAATATATCGCAAGTCTCCTAATAGTTATCATCAACTTTCTAACCTCGACTGCTGAACACGAATTGTGGTTTTTACATTTTCTATATCAGGAAAGTTGTATAATAGCGTTCCGCCCCGGCATCACCTGTGTATAATACTAAAACCTTCTTTGGGAATCACTCTATCCAGAGGCGAAAATCGCATCAAAATTCGTTTAGTAGATTTTAAGAAAGTCGACCACATTCAGACAGACAGTTTTTAGAGACTTTTTTTATACAATAACAAAAATACGTATTCTCGCCAGTTCCCTAATGGTATATGCAGGGAGAACGGAGCGTGACAAGTCACGACACTTGCACCTTGCCTTGCCTCTTTCAGTCGTTACTCTCTTCACAGAAACAAGGCGGATGCGAAGACTCTTGACACCACCACAGTACAACTCAAATGCTTTTGTGTATAAGAAGATTATTTTCATAATAATATGCAGAACTGCATTGGGACACACTAGCTACGCCCGTCGCCAGCGGTTGCAAGCTCCTATTTTCGATTGTTTATTTTCAATTTCGACTCCTATTTCAACTCATTAGGGTTGAAATTGGTCAAAAATCGTTTCTAAATGGATGCCTGGTCATCAAAACTAACTAGGTATACCAAATTTCAGCTTAGTTGGTCCACTCGTTCTGACTTCACGTTGATTGTTCAGACGAGCTGTCAGTGAGTCATGAGCCCAAGCCTGCAATTTACATATGGAAGAAAGACAAATGTTACTACCATTCATACAAGAAACTTTTAAATTCTCGTTTGTCAGAATTTGGAGGTGATTGATTTGTTTCGGTACTTCGCCGTCTCTCTGCATCTCAGCGTGTTGCCGTGCAGCTGCTCCGTGCACGGATAATGTAGCGCGTGCTCGTTTCGTAACAAATTAAGTCGTGATACACTTAAGTCATCAATTAAGAGGCAATGAGATGTGTACGACTTACGCGAGGCGACCGGCGGTTGGCTACCATGTATACGATACGTGTGCAGTTAGAAGTAACTGACACAGCTGTAACAAGCTGTGTAGCCCAGCCTTGTCCGCGAAAGTTTGCATTTAATCTCTAGCTTTTCAAATGTTTTTCTAGGTACACTACTTCAATCTTTAGATAATTCCTATGTTCTCTCCGGTGTTCAATATCCACGCAAATCACAGTACAAAACTTTGTTGGGGTATCTACCAATTTGCTGCTTAGCTATCTTCGTGACTTCGGAAAAAATATGTATCAGAAAAGTTATAATTTCCTAGATGTGTTAACAGAAATGTTCTAATGAGATTTATGCATGCTACTTTTTACAATCAATAAAAATATGTATCAGAAAAGTTATAATTTCCTAGATGTGTTAACAGAAATGTTCTAATGAGATTTATGCATGCTACTTTTACATTTATGCATGCTACTTTTTACAATCAATAAAAATATTGTACAAACTGTATGCACTTGACAGTGTGTTAAAAATAGTTTTAAGTGAAAGCTTCTGTATGTAAAATATTAGTTTTATAATTCCCTTATTTACAGATATATTCTGTCGACAATTTTATTTAGATGGTGGTTTTCGGTATTAAGATCTTGTTGTTCGCGGAATCAAAATAATGACCGATCCATATCTTTATGGGGTATATTTTGTTGTCGCGTCTATTACATAACCGAATGTACGCTGATATAAAATGTTAAAACAAATGAAGTCAAAGTAAGCGGGAAACTCGATCGCGGCAGAACGAGTTCGCGTTTGGGCCAGTTGCAACACTCGCAGGGCGTTGTCAGGGCTGGCTTTGTGTGTGAAATTGTGATCGGGCCGCCTTGGCTATCTGGAGCACGCGACCGCGTCCGCCGTCCACGACGTGGCGCCGCGGCGCAGGACTATCGTTTCACAACACTGCACTCCACTGCTGTACATACACTACACCTGCTGTACAAATGCTCGATACAATCACATACTACGGCTATCAACTAATTTTGTATGTGGTTGTGCCCTAGCTGCACCTCAATCAACGAGATCAGAATACGCGTAAAAATATCTTTCTTGTTCCTTAACACATTATAGGACCTGTCATTCTCATTGTACGTGTGTTTTGTGTGACAAGGAATCGGTAATTTTTAAAACGCCTATGAACCACACTCACAATTTCATACACACTCTGCACCTTAGCATATTAAAAGTAAATCCATAACTGGAAGTGTGATTCAGTATAGTGATTACGTGTGAGGCGTATGTGTCGTATGTCCTCAGCTCACACTCGCCCTGTGCAGTCCCCATTTACTTCGGCTGAGTGTAATGGTCGGCGAAGTCTGGCGCCCCGCGTGGCAGTCGTCGAGAGCCTGGGCTCGCCACGGTCACAGTTTCATTAGTTTTGCGAAACCCGAGAGAAGTAGAGCAGCAATTTGTGTGCGCGACGTGTCCTACGCGAATTAAGGCACAATGCGATTACGTAAACGTCCGTTTATTAACAAGACCTTATTAACCACTGACTTGGGCGTTGGGATCTTTAGCTGATGTTTGCTCGACGGCTCGACTGAGGAAGTAACTCGCGCCCACATAGAATGAGGGATACGATGTCGCGTAAATGGTTGGTTACGGTGGCCTTTGTGGGTGTCAATGTGAGCCGGACCTCGCTGGTCACCAAATGGTTCCGACTTCTCGTTTACGGGGTCTCTGACCTATAAGGAGCCTGGAGTATAGTCTCTGAACTACAGAAGATTTCGTGATAAGTGGCTCCGTTACTAGGGGACATGCTCTCCTGAGTATGTAACAACACACTTGGCTGGTCCTAATTCAGATGCATTTATTGTTCTCATATAATAATCTGATCACGTTACTGCTTGAGTATTCGAGTATCGACTGCACGTTACAGACTCCGCTGGCTTCAACGCGTGATAGGCTCCGACTTGATAAGAGGCCTTCTCTTCATAACTGATCAAAGATATCGAAAGTGATTCGTCTAGTTACTTTGAATATTGCATAAAGGGGCTGTCGTGTTGTCGCAAAGTTTTCATAAGGGACTCCCGACGCCCAGTATTAAGGAGATTATGAAAATGTTACCTTTTGATACCAAAACCTTAAGTGAGATTCGGCTTAAATCAACCAAGCGGTACCCGCCCAGCCGTGTTGTGGTATACTAGTTGTTGGTATATATTTGTCCTGTCATTGAATTAAATAAATACCAAGAACCAAACCGTCCGTATAAAAATGCTGCAATAAAAAATATGTTTAAAGTATGCAGTTCTTTCAAATAGAATCTGTTTCGTTAAAATGACTTAACCCCATGGGCGTGTAAGGTTGACTTTTCTAAAATGTATGTCTATGTACAATAATGGACTCGTTTGATTGACCGTTCAGTATGAAATGGTGTATCTTGTATTTTTGTAAATCAATGACAGTAGTCAATTCTTTATATTGTGATTCATGGAATATGTCGTCATCGTCAGCAGCATCAGCAAAAGGACGTCCGTTGACGAACAGACAGTCCCCGTGATGAGCGACATGTCCACCAACTTCGTTATATGTGACAAAATGAAGTTTATTCGATTAGTTTATCTCTGTCAACAGGAAACTTGGCGCCGTCGGAGTTGAAGAAACTTAGAAATAAACAAAGGAAAGCGAAACGCAAAGCAGAACAAGAAAATGCCTTGGCGGCTCAAGTACAAGTGAGTACTGCTAATTACTACTCGAAACCCTCCGCGTGCTGCGCGCAGGCAGCAGGCGCCCTGCGGCCCCCCTCCTTAGACAGTCCACTCCGGCACTCCCGACTGCTCTCTGTTCTTACTTAGATTTATTATTTTTATTTGATTGAGATCTGCTTGCGATTTTTAATCGTCAGTAGCGGTCATTACGGTCACTTTTTATTTGCACTAGTTCATTTTTTGCTCACAGTACATACTAAACTTTTATTGTGTTTTTCTTAGTCGGATACAATACGAGGATTCTAAGAGTATAAGTTATATATTTTACACATTTTTTTATTTATGGTTTATTGATTACATGGGACGCACATACGGCATTATGTGCGTCCATGTAACCAATAAACCGTAAACATTTGTGATGTATACGGGACGTACAAAGAGACCTGCCACATGTTCTAACTCGGGGCAGGATACATCATCAGCACTTAAGAGACATTGAGACTTCAAAGTCATAAAAAAATCTACCGATATTCAACAAACAGATAAAATCTACCAATATTCAACAAACAGATAAAATGTTAAAGATTTGACACAGACTTATTTTCGCACTTTATGCTAAATAATTAATAAATGGCATTTAAACCATCCTTACAACGTGTGTCATTGAGTTATCAGCTGATTTCTGAATGACACACGTTGATCCGAGGGCCATCAGTGCCGCCTTTGGCGATGTGACACGGAACTACAAATCAGTAGGGCACCTCGATGGCTAGTCGGGCTCCACAGAAACCCGCCCACAGGACAATCTGACCACTTTTAGGACAGTACAACGGGGCGAGGTTCTCATCCTCGCCCTTTGAATAGGTGAACAAAAAATATTTATTATTATTTAGTCGAAATTCTAATAATAATAATAATAATAAAAATTCTAATTAGTCTTTGATATAGTTACTGTACAATGTGATTTGTTTTATTTGTTCTTTTAATATACACTGTCCCTTGCATACTGACTGTCTCTCTATCGACACTGTCTCACCAAGAGCACCGATAAAACCGCTGGAAACTTCCGTCAGCATAGACATGCAGAGGAGTGCACCGTGCAATTACATGATACTGACGCAAAGTGATAGCTACACAGTCGCATTCCATGTGGCTTGTGAATAGTCGGTGGCCCATTGGGGCGATGGAGTAAAACAAGACAACGTAATTGTAGATAAGGATATGGATTAGCGTCGTTAGTCACCAAATGGCTCCGACTGCTCGTTTGTCATCCTGTGAAAAGCCTTGATGGCATCTGACCGCGGATGTTTGTGGGTGATCAACTCAATATCAGAGTCCCTGTCGGCGTTTTACTTTTAAGCTATTCAGTTACTTTTAAGTCCAACATAATTCGGTTATTGCAGGCAAATTAAATCGCCATCACTCTAGAGAGGCATGTCACTTCGCAAGTGCCCCTGATTCACTCGAGACTCACTTACAAGTACTCGTTTGGCAGTATTTGTGTGTTTACTCTTCATTGTAGTTAATTATTTTAAAGAATACTTATATTCGATATATTTCCGCAACGATACGCCTTTTTGTATTGTTCGGTCTTACTTTTTTCCTTAATTTTTCTTTATATACGATAAGCGTTAAATCAGCAGATGGTAGGTAACTGCTGCCTTCTATAGGCCCCAGTAGAACCCAACGTTGTACAGGCGCGTTGCCGGCCTTTGAGATCGGTCATTTATTTGACGGTTGTATAATATTGAGAGTACAACCCCACCGATAAGACTGCACACAGATGCGGCACGCTATCAGAGCTTCCTGTGTGCCTGAGGCCGTCGCGGTGGAAGTTGTCCGGAATACTTAGTCCGGCCTTCACCTTCACAGACATCGAATAATAATTATTTACCAATAAGAGTGTCTTAGTATTCAGGTATAATCACGGGTATGGAGTGTAGTTACGGCAGGAGCATCGCAGCGTGGATGAACAGTGTCATTTTTTAATACGTACTAAATCTTAATCAGTCATGTGCGCCACTGTATTTAATATCAAGTTTTGCTCAGTCAGTCATGTGCGCCACTGTATTTAATATCAAGTTTTGCTCAGTCAGTTATGTGCGCCACTGTATTTAATATCAAGTTTTGCTCAGTCAGTCATGTGCGCCACTGTATTTAATATCAAGTTTTGCTCAGTCAGTCTAGTAGTCGTTCAACGCGATTGCGTAGGGATTGGTTGCTATTATTTTCTGTTTTTCATCGTACACACATTAGTGCATCCTTCTTATATAAGAAACTCTTCTTCTAGAACTAGCCATAATTGTGGCCGATCTGCTGATGAAATAAGAGTTAGAGGTGGGTAAAACCCCTCCCCTCTCTCGTGATATTGTGTCCCCTCGTCTTATAACACAACTCGAAGAGCTGTCCTTTCGGTTCCATTGGCGTTGTCCAAGGTGCGACCAAGTGTATCTGTTGTACTCGTATGGTACAAATTGCCATATAACATTACGGCTAACCATTTTCAAAAATAGGGCCGTTTTGTCTTGTGGCGGATTACCAATTAGCCGTATTGATTGATATGGCGGCTGACGTTCAGCTTAATCGAATCTTTTGATTTTAGGCAGCTATAGTGATCGATACAAGTATGAAATTAGGCGAAGTGTTTAAAGTGCAAATAAAAAATAACCGATTTAGACTGCGATACTACTGCGACACATCTGCCTACTTTTCTCTCGAATGTGCCCATACGTGTTATACGTGTGGGCACATTACAGTAAATGACAGTTCCTTGATCGAGCAGTCGCTGCTCACCTACGAGCAGTGACTGCTGATGACAGATAATAACAGACAATGCGGTCATTTGCAGGTCAAAAGAGAACAGCACCACAAAGCGCGGCAGCAGCAGGAGCAAGGGGACCCCGAGGCGCCACAGCTGGACGAGCTGGTGCCCGATAAGCTGGCGCGGGTGAGTAGCGGACGTTTATGTTAGAAGAATCTGCTGGAACTGAGGCGATTCATCTACTGTGGTTTGCGCATCTTAAAGCGCCGCACTTAGGCTGCGCTCGAACTGCCACGTACCCTGTACGTGTATAACATTTCCAGCTCTGCGTGCGATTGTACATTCAAGCTGAAGGCTCTACCCGACATTAATGAGATGTTCACGACTGAAATCCGATCTCTATAGACTGCTTCGTTTCGTCCGTGCAGCTTAGGAGGGACGCTCCTCTTATGAGCCGTACTTTGTAATCGCGTACATACTAATGACACAAAAATATAGAGAGGTACGGGCCTCGGTGTTGATCTGTCACGTACAGGATATTACAGCGTTGCCTAACACGTCGTGAGGGGTGTAACGAAGCGCGCAGAGAGCGGCGCCGTGCATGTGTCACTAATACGGCGCGACATGTGACGGGCGGCTCTTTTATCTACATCTGTGTCAGATTTCATCCAAATGGCAAAAAATCCTTATGGTTTTAGCACCTTTACTGTACAAATTCCGCCCGTGACCTGTCGTGGTACATTGCAGGCGGAGGAGCCACTGGAGCAGGCGATTAAGTTCCTGCTGCCGCTGCGCACGCTGGCGGCCCACAGGATAGACACGCACCTCATGGCCTTCGAGATATACTTCAGGAAAGGTAAATCCTTGTGCTCATTACACCTGTGTCAATACATACGCGCTAGCAGCGGGTTTCACGTCAGACAACCGCCGATGTATCGAGCTGTCTACTAACTACTCTAAAGAAAGTAAGGAAAACAGGCGCAAGTTACATGTACCACACGAACCAGCCGAGCGCGCGTCGGGGCCAGCAAGGAGGCCATACTGGCCACTGTGACAACTTGTTGAAGTTGACAAACTCATATTTTGATGTCTTAAGCTTACGCGAATGTTAGTCATTACAAAAAAATGTTAGTTCTTATAGGATAGGGGGACAAACTTTAACCGGATCCATTTGTTGACTACCAACGCCCATTAACATCCACATAAGTAGCCGCGTTGCCCTCGAGACTTGAGGCCCGGCGGCCCATCGTTCTAGCTATGCAGTTTTCATACAGCATGACACTACATTTTACTGGTATATTACAGAGAAGCCGCTGCTGATGCTGCAGAGCATAAAGCGCGCGTGGGGGCTGGACAGCAGTAACGAGCACCTACACGACTGCCTCGTGCGCTTCAAAGTCTGGCTAGACCAGGCGCTGGCGGGACTCAACTCCAGCGTGGCGTCCGTCATTAAGGCGGAGAGCGAACCGGTAAACATACGTATTTAACTATTTAAGTCTCATGCTGATGATAATAGTGCGAGGCAAAGTCGTGTGAAAAACCGCGTACAATCGATTGTAACACCGGCGTAACCTTTTCTCTTTATCGTCTTTAATGTCCGATACACATTGTAGCAACTTAGTTAGATTTGGTTCTAGACTGGGGGTTCGTAACGTAACGTAAGTAAATAATATCTTAGTTTCTAACCTCCCATACCCATGCGCATCACGAAACACTTAATTATATATTTTTTATAAAAATGGATAGCTAAAGTAATGTAGTAAAGCAGCGCCATCTATGTAACTTACAATTTAATTTGTTTACGGTTGTTAACAAAATAGCAGTTGGCGTCGCATGAAATCTATATTTATCTTTTCGTGTAAAAATGTATTTAATTAGGAAGATGATTACATACTTTACCTACATTTTAATAGTAACATACTTAATACAATAAACTTATAACAGTACCAATCTATAGACAGAACAACAACGCATCACTAGTTTTCACACCAAAGTAAGTTAATGATGTGTGTAAGCACTTGTCGGACAAGATGAGGCTGTTGCCTACAGATGCAAGATCGGGTCCATAGACTGGAGGGTGAGTCCTTCGGAATCATTGTTAACGCTCTTTTAATTTATACTAATTATTAGCGTTACTGTCGGTTGTTGTGCATCACTTCCTTGCTTCACTGTCACAATTTTAACACTTAGCACTTTTCTTCAGATGTACCAGGGCCGCAGCGCGGCTCACATGGCGGAACAGTTCGCGAGCGGACCCGCGCTGCAGTCGCAGCGTGCAGCGCTGTGGGGTGCGCGGGCACTGCGGCGCGTCGCACCGCACAGTGACGCGCTGAGGTTACTCACCAGCCTCGACTTCCCCGATCTCTCCATACAGGTACTACTGATATAGTACCCGTGCTACAGATGTATATAGTCGCTAGTACCGACACAGGGGTTCTTTCTTCTGAAATAATGTTTTTACAAATATAATTATAGTGTTCAGGCTACGGCAACTATTGCTATAGAGACAGGCAACTTGACAACCGACTGGCTCAGTTGGCAACGTGGCGGTTAGTTACGCCAGAGGTCGTGGCTTCGAATCCCGCCTAGGTCATGGATTTTTTCCTTAAATTTATAAAACATATTAAATATATTTCCGTTGTCTAGTACCTGTAACACAAGTCCTTACGGTACTTAGCACAGGGCTGGGCCGACGGGGTGTAACAAGTCCACAGATATTATTATTATTAACTATTCACAATAAGTTATATCTAGTGCACAGGTGTGTCCACAAACACAAGTGCATTCTCAAATCCTTATTACGAAATGATGGTAGTCCGACAGATCCGGAGACGAATTGGGCGCAAGACCGGCGGCATAACGTGCTTTCCGAGACACGGGGTGTGCTAGGGGTTACACTGATAGCTTTCTCACTACAAGTTTTACCTATTAGAAATACAAAATCTCGTTAACACTTTTGGTCGTAGTTGGGAGCTCGCAATCTGCGTCTGAACATGCTGGTCACTAGACTACTATGGGTAAAGTGGCTAATACTACTGATGTAATGCTTTCTGTACAAGTACATTTCTCTATTCTCATACCCCTGCCTTATAAGCATGTCTGTCACTGTATGTCATACTTCTGATGTTGTAGATATAAGTATAGTGACTCATTATGCTGCAGGTGTATTGGCTTCTACTGGTGCGAAATCACCTATGTACACATTAACAAGCCTTTGTTCATTTTACAGGGTTGCGTGGATGTATTAGAGAGTCTCAAAGACGGGGACTTTGGAGAGTGCGAGAAAGAAATCGAGGAATATACTATTGCATGTCGGGCCAAGTTCCCATACGCCATTGCTTTCAAACCGGCCGGCGCGCCCACTGAAGTGGATAAGGACGTGAGTGGAGACAAGGAGGTGGCCGTCGACTGAGGGGGTTCACTGCTTCAACAATACGCCGGGTCTGTACAGAAACCACGTCGCAGTGTACAAATGCTAACTCATCTAAACTAGACGGTCACAACATCTGTGCGCGTGCGGCGACGCCGTAATATCGATCTGCAGTGTCATGTACCTGGCGTATAAGACGTCATGTCGGAGTTCTGGTGTGCTAATTGCAAAGGCGAGCGTAGAGGAAGAGGGAAGCGAGAAGTGGCTTGTCAGAGAGGTGCACAGATATTGTGGCCGTTGTGAGAGCGTTAGAGCAACTTGAGATGTCCGATATTATGTGGTTTCAAAGGAAATGTTCGACTGAATGTACTTATTTAGCGTTTGCATGCTACGGCCTTCGCTCGGACGTAATGTTATTGAAGTATCGTCATGTTCAAATTCAAAAAGTGTTTCTCGAAATTCAAAATGTTTACCGATTTGAAAGTTTGTATGGTTAGTTTGTACGTGGATGTCACAAAGACTAAATCGGCTAGATAAATTAATATTAAATTATAGCAATATTGTTTATAGTAGTCGGCGGCGTAAATGTTGTACAATCAGCAACAAAAGTCAATAAACTGATGTAGGTTATCACATACAATATGCATAATTCGCTCAACAAGCTTACTGCCTAAAGATCATGAACTCTGAACTCGGTATGGAAGAGTTGGTGCCTTTGCCGCATTGGAGCCAAGTTGGGCCGGCACGACTGGTGGTTTCGTGGTGTTTTTGAGTCTCCTGTGGCCCGTTGGAGGGGCAGGCAGAAGTAGCGCAACACTTCAAGTCAAATTCAAATCTTTGCGGATGTTTACGAGTTTAGGTAAGCTCCATCTAAATGAATTGAAGATATATGTATTTAATTAAATACATATTTTGTATTGGAAATCCCGATCAGAAAGCAGACTTTTGTTGTTGACTGTATATAAAATTTGACAAATTGAAGTTTTAAAGATGTGACTGTGTGAGTGAAAAGCTTCGGTATGCAATAACTGTAAAATTTTGTATGTAAAGCCAACACATGGCAGAATGCTGTATTAAGACAGCATGTTTTATTTGCAAGGGGCAAGCCAATACCTGTGTTCAATTTGGTAGCTCTTTTTGCTTACAACCTAGCAAATGATTTGGATTCAATCTAACTTTGATAGATTTTTCCCCTAATAGATGCCATACCAAAAATAGTATAATAAACCAAGTACCTTTTGGTACCAAGAGAATACAACCAAAAAATATTGTATTCTCAAAACGTGTATGAAAGTATTCCACTGTCAGTAACAGTTGAAGTTGGTGAGAATATAATTTAGATCTGTGGTCTGTAGTCGAGAAGGAACGGTAATGTTTCTAAACTATTTGTAATAAAATTGTTTGTTATATAGTGGTACTTTATGTAATGCCATACAATAATACATGTTTCTTTGCGTTTCAACCCGTTTTTGATTCACATGTTTGACAAGAAAAATATCTATAAGGCTTTTACAGTTGGCTTCCGATAAAATATGTAAATTGCTATGATCAGCAGTCTCAATCGCAATTCACAGGCTCATCATTTGATTTCTTGACAGTTACTGAAGTTTTACTTCAATGAAGATTAACCCTCAGTAAACTGAAAAATGTTTAATGAACTACAGTCAGTCTGTAGTTTTTCTCTAACATAAAATGATTAGTTCTGTTTTGTAATCAGTTTGTTATACAGGCATCATATTTTGACCTTACGTGTTCAGAAACGTCTAGCATGTAATTAGCCGATTTTGTGTGAATATGCGTGGTGAACAAAACACGCAATATTAACTAATGTGTTGAAGCTTTGTAAATAAATACTTATATTTAAGTATGTACTGTACAGTACAGTTAGGTGTCAGTTTTTTCATGTGAAAATTTATTGTATGCCATCATTTTGTTTGGACAACATGCATCACTCCCACTTTGTTCTATAATGTGTGTAGATATTTGTAGAGTTTTGACAATAACTGCATTATTTAATGTTCCAGATGTTACTACACACAATTGTAAACTTCCTACCAAATATTAAGGTCTGCACATAACATTTGTCTCATGAACAAGTATCCAGGCATAATATTGTTTTTACCTAAAACGATGGGAAAGGTCAAGGAGTTAGTTAGTTCGTTGTAATTAATTTCCAATAATTATACTCATCCTGTTACATTACATTAGGTTGCCTTTATGACATTTATGAATGTGTCTTCTTTATAAATTAGGAGTGCTAAGTCCGACACAAATGTTGAGTACTTCTCTACAATTTGATTTAACTTGTCTACAAAGGTGTGCAGATGTACGCTCAAGGTTTGCCTGCTCGGGTGAATGAACATTTTGAAGTAAAAAACAGTTTATAAATATTGTTTATTTTAACCGTCGTGTTGGTAATTTTGTTTTATCTTTGATTGGAGTACTGTGTTTTGTACCCCTGTCATCTTGTACATAGAGTAATAAAATTTTATTTTACAAATTTATTTATACTTTTGTTTCATTTCAAATGGTCTCATTTTACATGTTCTACATGACAATTGTGGCAAGTCGATATCGATTTCCCTTATTTATTACCTATAACACCAGTTCATACAAAACATCAATAGAAGAACTTATTTTGATGGGCTCATACTGTCCCAATCAATCCCAGTGAAATTTATTTCGATTTTAGCTCTCTTTGGTATATATTGTCTGAAAAAAGAAAGTATTTATTATGTACATATTGTACAAATCCACAAAATTATGAGCAATGAGATTTAGCATACTTGTTTAGTAGACTTTTTTTATTGCTTAATGTTATTTTTATATACCCTATAAATTTTTTCTATGAACTTTATAATTTTCGAAATAATAGGTCTGAGATCAGCATGGAACTGTTACCATGTCAATGTGATTTTTTTTTTTGGAGATATTGGCATATTCTATTTAGGCCTATTTTTATTACATTTAGTGTATACATATTAACTTATTTGAAGGTATTAGGGGATGTTATCTGGAGACAAACCTGCTTATATCTTGCACTTGTATGAACTAAGTGCGTCAGGGTCACATGCATCATTCATATCAGAATGATCTTTAAGATTTAGTTTCTGGCCCATTAACACAAAGTAATATATTCTTTATGTACTACTTAACAGCGGAGGATACAATACATTTGTATTCCAGAAATATGTTAAAGCAACTGACTGCACATGTTACAGTAATTTATCAATACTTGTGAATGTTCACCAAAAACAAGAGATTAAGAAAGGAAGATATCAATAAATTTACTCACGTGTATTTGATATGTGCAGCATCAAACATTTTTTTTGAAGCTATAAACTCCTTTTTGTGGCACTTTTCATCAGAAAGATACACAACTTCTGTAATACCGGACTGTATGATGATTTTCGCACACTCGTTACATGGGAATAGGCCTACATAAATTTTGCAATCTTTGACATCTGCTGAGTTTTTATTCAAAATAGCATTCATTTCTGCATGACACACTAAAATTTTAATATCAAATATTGTTAACATTACTGGCTTTTCACAGCTCTTACTAGGCTAGTTCTCCAGTTGTAATAGCTTCAAATCATATTGATATAAAACAATATTGTTACCACGGAGAGCAGAGGAACCACGTGGGACCGGTAACTTTATACATTTGAAGACATTGTTGATAATCTATGAATGTGTTTAAGCAATAAAGGCAGGCAGTGGCTGATTCCAAAGGGTGTAAGTAGCAGAGGATTGTGGCGCTCCCTAAGTGATATTTCTGATTATAAGTAAAAAAATTTGGACTACATACTAGCTGTGCCTATAGTAGTACCTAGTAAAATCTATACCAAAGAATATTATAAAGAAAATAATACTACCATATAGATGTTTATCATCCAAAGGTGATTCTGTTCTTTTCCCCCAAGGGAATTCATCATCACTGCAACCCAGGGGCATGCCATTATATCTAAAACAAAAAATAAACCAATGAAATCACTAAGCAGGTATTCACCAAACCTAATCAAATGTGTAACAAGCTTTTACTTAGTATGTGCTGTATGTTGAAATGTTGATGGCATATACTGCGCAGCTAACATGTCAAGATAAAGTATGGATAAATGTTGATAGCATATACTGCACAGCTAACATGTCAAGATCAAATGTGAATAAAATCAATCATTTAGATTAGAGGATTAGAGGAGTTTTTTTAATGTGTGTACTTCCACATAAGTAGAGTCTCATCCTGATACACCACTGTCGTTTAAAAACCCCTCCAAAGAGTTACTGGACTTACATGAACCACCCAATATGACATGACGTAGCCCTCATATTACACCCATATTATAGCAAAAATATCTCTATGTTTCAGAAAGGTACTGATAATGGTAAGGGTTCTCTGAAGGTATATTTTAAGGATAAATAGAATAACTTACCCAATGCCTACAATTTTATTATCTTTATTAACAACACAGGCGCCCACCTGATAGCTTGGATCCTTACTGCGTTTTGCCGCCAAAAAAGCTATTGCCATGAAGTATTCTTGCCAGTCTATATAATCGTCACGTTTTTTTGTACTGACATTGTTACTGTAATAAAATTGAAATTCTACTAAAATATCTATTCACTATAGCAAATATAGATTAGTTTAGGCTGTAGCAAGGAATGTGGATATCTAGTTACATACAAAAATTTACCTCCGTCTGACATGGTTGAGTTCATTTTATGCATGTTTATGTAGATTTCAAAGTTCTATAAGGTGTGGTTATGTTTAAGATGTTATAAGTCACATATCAATTTGAATATATAAATATTAAATGTCAAATCTAGATGGTGTCCTTTGAGAATTATATCTCACTATCATTTGTATCTTCTAATATCCTTATATAACTGT